>WAAG01093403.1:2273-18188 GCA_013390105.1 Tichodroma muraria
ATGCTTAAAGATACCCCAGTAGAAAATCCTTGTATTGGTATAACACTGGTTGAAATGTTAACACTGTACAAATGTTGTACAGAAAACTGTAACAGCAGTTGCAAACTTGGTTCTGAATCCTACAGAGGTACTGTGACCTTTGCAACCTTGCATTTAATTTTTGATTATTTTGGAATGGATATAAAAATAGATAACAGAACGTTCTATTCCCAGTACAGGATATACTGGGGAGGAGGGTCTTTATAATGACACCCTTAGAAATATATTTGCATTTTTTCAATTGGAGGTATGTTACCAAACTTCAAGAGAATGATTCTAGTTCTTTTCCTACCTTCCAATAGCAACTGCGAGTATACAGAACATGTGTGGTACACAAGATGCTGCAGTATTGCTCGGGAACTTGTCTGAATTCTGTGAGACCGCATAACTCATAGTGGTAAACCACAGTTAAATAAATCTCACCACCAAAACGGGCACACTTTTTCCTACCCCTAAATTGTGTTTTTTACATCATGTCCTTTCCAAACAAACTAAAAAGCTATTCTATAATAGAATTGTTTTAGATCTAGAAGGGGTTTAAAATCCTGATATTATATTTGTATATTCCACTTACAAAGCAAGGAACCTAATACACATCCAGCAGTACAGGTCTCAGAAGGACTTTGATTCAGGAAAGCTCTTGTCCTTACCGCACTGATGGGAAGCTGGTGCTTACATATTTTCACTCAAATGAGGGTGATTCTCCTGAACAGGGCCAAGGGTAAGTAAACTTACAGCATATACAGAACTAAAATACCTTTTCCAGAAAAAATAGTAACACTATCTTTATAAAATTCAGCGCCTCACACTCAACAAGTGCTAGAAGTAAATGCTGCCTCCCAATGGAAACATAAAGTTTGTTTCCCGATAAAACAAACCACAGAATTTCTAGTCCAATTGTTTTAACATGCCTCTAGTAAGAAAAGAACAATTTTCATTCTGATTTCACAATCAAATTTGGTTTATGAATTTCATACCAGTGGGCTCACAATGTACTTCTGGAGTAAGGTGTATGTCTTTTCCTTTTAAAAACAACCACTTGAAAACTGGTCAGAAATTCAAGGAAGCAAAACTGGAGTAGTGGTAGAGTTCAAACAAGGTCGTAAAGTTCATGAGAAATACAATTTATCTTATGATTCTGCAATTTACCATACAGCTTCACAACTTGTAATTGCAATATCACTGTCACACACGTGCTATCAACAGATGCATCTGTCTGGTCACAGAATCTGTGGCTGCATTAGGAATACCTGCTAGTGGCATCTGTTTAGATGCTTGTTATGTATCTGAGTGCAAATAAGTAATACACTTTATTTTACAGTGAGTAAGACATGTCATTAACTTCTTTGTAACACAGGAATGGATTAATCACAAACCCAACGCTCCAATTTCTACTGTAAGCAAGAGCTTACAGGCAGAGAACATTTCTGAAAACTTTCAGAACCGAAAAATAATCTTCTGGGAAAGTTACAATAGATTCAAAGTACAAGTCTAGAATCTAAATGCTTCTCAGCCTCGACAGAATAAATAATGCTTTCTAGGTAAGTACTGCAGCTCTTTTGATAACATATATATTAATAAATTAAAAATGTCTGTAGATTGACAAGTGCTTTGTGGGCTTATACTGGAAAGCCAATAGCTAATTATGAAAGCCTGACTTGACTAATCAATTATTCAGATGAACATTAGGTGCCTATTATATGCGTAAACATGGGAATTATATTTCCCCTAAGTAACTTTCTAAAATAACAAACCCAAAACATGTAAATTTGAAACAGACAGAAATGGCACTATTATACCCTTATTGCACATGCAGAACTCCCGCTGAATTATTCAGGGAACAGTGAATCAGGAGCCTCGGTCCTCTGACTCTGAGCAGCACAGCAATAGCAGCACATGCCATGTAGTATTTGTTATGCATGTAATATTGATTTAGCTCATTCTTGCTGGTCATGTTTCAAATTAATTTCATGTTTAGGAGATAGGGAAAAGGAGTAGTATTTCTGGATTGATAATTGCAATATATTTTTATGCCTGTTGAACACAAGATTATCTGATGAATTAATAGGACTGTGTCTTTTGATTGCAGGAAGAACAAGCCTTTGAAAATGAGCACCAGTGAGGTAATGAATTGTATTTTGGAAAGGTTTATACTTGCTACATTCACCCCCTCCTGTACACAAAGATTGGGAGAGCGCTTGTATTGCAGAACGGATTCACTTATGTTTCTTTAAGGCACAAACCACAACAAAGTAATGCATAATTGTCCTCTGCATTTAGAAAAGACCATGCTCTTAAACAACATACAGCAAAAGGGAAACCAGAAATAGATGTGACCAGACACCTGCTGACAAACAGTGACAAATCCCACTGACACTGCAGTGACCCCCAGTTAGTCAAGATTTAATTAAGGAGTATAATTAAGTCAGTGGAACAGAACACTAATGAGTGGTGTTTTTTTATATGGGTAATTACACATAAGAATACAAACTAAACTAGACCCCTACATATATCATTAAAATGAACAGTATAGAATGACAACCAGGGCTTAAATATTTTTGGTTTTTCTCTGCAGTAATGCAGGTTGAAACACCCCGTCTTGTCAAGATGTGTAAC
Organism: Tichodroma muraria; assembly: GCA_013390105.1. Classification (NCBI taxonomy): domain Eukaryota; kingdom Metazoa; phylum Chordata; class Aves; order Passeriformes; family Sittidae; genus Tichodroma; species Tichodroma muraria. The sequence continues at coordinate 4,929 of WAAG01093403.1, forward strand.
GTGCTAACAAATGCTCCTGGCCCAGCCATGCATGTGTGTCTGAGCATGTTGGTAACATGACCTTGGTGGCAAAATGCACATCACCACGGCTGCACTGCATGGCTCTGCCAGGCTCTGTCTGTCACTGTGTTCGCCTGTGCCTGTACTGGGCAGGGGTCACTTGGGCTCCTTTTCTAACAAATGACATTCTATTGCTATTCTCTTACAAGCAACACAGCCTCTGGATTTAATTTATCACTAGTGTTGATTACGAGGAAGACATAGGTTACAAATTGTTCCTATGATTATCTATCTGCACGTTGGGCACAATATACCTTTACAATCAAATGACAGAGATTTCTTACAGCAGATCCAGATCCAGTTCTCTGGAATTTATTTTGGGAATCTTCAGGCAGTTGAGTGAAATAGCTGAAATATCTCTGACTATGTTGTATTTGCTTATATTTCAAACAGAAAAGTATTGTAAGGTAGATTTACTAGACCAACATTTTAAACTAGGGTGGAAAACATCATCATGAATAATGATGACAGTGGTAGCGGAAAAACAACTTTCCTATGGTCTTGAAGATTTAAAAGAATGCCTATGTAGTTTGGGGCCAACCCTCTGCTGGGATTACTCTATCTGCTCCCAGCTGGTAGCCTGCAGTTCATGACAGCCTTTTATCCGTTATCAAAGCAACAAGTGGAAAAGCAGATCCTCCTGCCTGCTAACACTCTGTTCTGTTCTCTCTGTAGAATTTCTGCTTCTAAATCTTTCCTTTTAACAAGTCCTCAGATTTCCTTCCTACGGCTGCAGGAGACACTAAATATCTCTCAAGTTTCTAGCTCACTCATCTAACTTAAACTCTGCAGAACACTAAAGGAAGAAAGAATAATTGCACTGCACCAGCACATTTTCTACAAGAACTGGCTGAAATGCAGAATGAGCCTGATCTTGCTCACACTGGAGTGCTGAGAGTTTAGCAACTGAGTACAGTGACAGCAAAAGAAGAACTTAATTACTCAAACAACATGGTACCAATATAATGCTTTTGCAGTTTATGTAAGTACAAGTTTTACTGTCGCAAAAACAAAGCAAACAAACTTCGTTGAAACTTATGTCATATATCCTGCGTTTACTTTGCTTTTTTAGTAGCATAGAAAAAATAAAAAAAGGTAGAACTAGGAGATATTTAAGCATAATTAATGCAAATTTTTTCAAGCAAAATCTATCCACTGAAACTGTACAGTTGTTATTAAAACAAATATAAATGAATATATTTTATATAGTAAAAATATACATCTCACTTTCTTTAAAATCATGCTGTCATGGAGTAATAGGTCTTAGATACACAATCCTGTAACAGTAACTACAATCAGGTAAAAATGAAGAGAATTTAACAAGCTGCTATGTAGGCTGTGTTAAACAAAAATATATGTTAAGATTTTGTCTTTTTTGTTAAACACTTTGGTTTTTAAACGGATTTCCCCACAATTTATGACAGTCATGCAATGACAGAAGATGCCATGGGAATGCCATCGTGGCAGTGAATCTGGGACTTGCTCCCTCTCTGAACCAAGGCCTTTGCCACCAGGCTCCTCTGTGCATGCCAAGGGGCCCCTCTGAGCTGGCCACAAGAGATGGGGCAGGTCCCACCAGCGCCATGCCCTGCCCACAGCACAGTCCTGTCACACTGAGAATCAGCTCTGGGGCCTCTGGTGCTTTGCTGGGATGTGGGCAGTAGAGTCTCATTTTCATAAGGTGCCTGAAGTAAACATTCTGGAGAAGGACACAAAAATGTCAAGATACGAAGTTTCTATCTTGCTTTTTTCCCTATCAGCTGAAGCACGTGCAAAACCCCTAACAGAACTTTAATACAATAAAGCAAGGGAGGTCATAAAAATGATGCAAATTATTTCCCCATTTCCATTTTTCTGCAGGCATGTGGCAGTATAAAATACGGGGTCAGTAGGAGTGACTTCTGCATGGGCTGCAGACCCACGAGTTCATAATGGGTCCCTGACGTCTTCTTCTGCCCCATTTTCCTCCCCACGGGGCTGCCCCTGCCCAGGCTCGTATGAATGAACAGAAGTGCCTTTCATCCCCCACTTGCCTAGCGCTTCAAAAGGAACTACGAAAATAGCAGCAACAAAAATCCAGCCGCCTGCCAAAAGGCCCGCACACGTCCCATTCTCACAGGCATGCGAAAGGTTGGAGAGCTCAGCAAAATTTTTATGTACGGGAGCAGGCCCAAGGAAAACTCACACGCCATAACCAATTGTGGACAGAGGATCATCTATCAGCAGACAAATGCAGGAACTCCAGAATGTCTCTCCTCAAATGAAATAATATATCTTTGAAAGCCAATGCCCGTTTTAGGCCTGAGGCCCATATATCAAGCCTGAGAGGCTTGTGGATACGCTCCAGGGCCATTAACCTTCCACCTGTTTCCCCTTGTCCTTCAGGATGAGACCCTGCCCTTGATTTTACTCCCTTTCCCTGTTCATCTTCCGACAGAGTGTAAATGTAAAGCAGAGGGCCTGCGAAATAATTCAAAGGCAATGGACCAGGGACATGGTTACAAATCTCTGCCACTGGCACTGTGACTTATGCAGGCAGTTTGTCACACATGAGCCAGGTGACCTCTGTGACATAACAGAGAAAAATATCACCCAAGATCAAAAGATGAGATTCAGAGCACTCTAAGTAACTCTGGTGTACACAGCCACGCTATGCAGTGGCCAAGGGCTTCCTCTCCTCCCAGAGCTGCTCGCTCCGCTCACCAGCGGGAGAGACACACTCCTGCTAATTTCGGTAATCCCTTTTTCTCTCATCTCTTTGGAAATCTTTCCTGTGACCTGAACATCAACATTTGTCTCCTTCTGAAGCCCCTCTTTTTCAAAGAAGATAATTAAATTGACAAGGAGAGACAGCAAAGTGTCATTCAGCAGCTAAAAATTGACACATAAAAAGCAGCATGACTGAAAATGGTGGATTAAGTCACTTTTGCAAACAGGTCTATTTTAATCAGGTAATTTTTGAAATTTTAAGTAGTACTAAAACTTTGTATAGCAATGATGTCTCTAGTATTGCAATAAAAAGTGTTCAAAGTCTAAAACATTTACTGGGATTCAACTCTCATGGTAAAAATGAGAGTAGAGTTAGTATTAAAAATTATGTAATATACCCATATAACACACTTCTGTACCCATTCATATTTTACAAAGAGATATACTACAGAATCATAATAACAGTCACTTGAAATAAACCAAATCAGATTGATTTTTTTTAAAAATCTTGAATTCATTTTTCAAGCTGTGTGCTACATAGGAAGTTTCCCAGCTGTTTTGTACATTCAGGACTCTCTGCTGAGAGCAGACGAAAGAGTAAGGCCTAATGCAGTGTTTCTCTTTCATTCCCTGTAACCTAATGGTATGTCTGGTATGGACGTTTAATTTTGTCTATTTCATAAATTAAAGAAAACCCACAACTGTCACAGTATCCCTGGCATGATGATGAAATGAGAAATACAACTGTAGCTAGATCAGCCTAAATCCCATTCTAATCCTAAATCACTTTGGCACTTGCCAACATCTAGTTGATGAAAAACTCAGTTTGACCCATGAGTGTATATAAAAATACACTTATACAGACACACACACACACACACAGAAATTCAGCACATTGATTACAAGTGTGCTAAGTGTTACCTTATCAGCTATTTCATCCTGCTTCATTTCATGCCAACTTGGAAAATTGTGCAACGTTCAAGCACTTACTCAAAATCACCCCGTGTTCCACTATGGAAATACATCTAAATTCACTGACTCTAAAAGCATAAAAAAAGTTGGACAATGGATAGGTCTTGAGGCTAAATCATACAGCAGTTACAAAGAAACGCATAGCTGAAAATCATTTCATGTTTCCCGTTGACTAAAACCTGACATACAGCAGTAAACCCCTCTGTTGCAGAATGCTGCAACAGAAAACACAGTAAATGTAAAATTAGTATTACAAAAAGATTACTGTGAAGTGTTACCACATGCATTTGTAAACATAAGACAGCTGTTTGATTTTATAGTGGTAAAATCTTTTGCTCTTGTTCGGGCCGTATGATTAAACACATATTTTCCTCTTTTTAATAGCTCTAAAGAAAGTCTGTCAGAGACACAACAGTCAGCAATTACAGGTCAGTTTTGTCACCAGTTTCACTGAACTCCAAGTCAAATCCCAGATGTCTTCATTTTTGAAAATACCTGGTGTTACTTTTCTGTGTAAAATATAGGTGGTGTAACCAAATTTTCTGGCAGTCAGATCTTTAACTCTTTTACATTCCTACTGAATATACTAATTTGTATTTAGTTTGGGTTTCACTTAGGCTTTCTGCATTTTTTTAAATATATTTGATGTATCCCTGAAAAAAATTAATATTTAATTTAAAAAGCACCTAACCCAATCCATTGCCTTTTATAGTAAGCATGATCTAGTGCATCTGCTTTTGTAATATTCATGAAATCTGGAAATCAAGGCTAGGCATCATATGCTACCATCATATGCTAATATAGGGTTTTGCTCATTTGAGTGTTTGATCAGTTTTGAATGCCCAAATGGCCTATTAGAATTTCCAAGACATAAACTACTATAAATGTTATTATATGTATAAAAATACTATTATATGGATGTAATAAATTTTAATTTTCATAGATACACACTCAGATTCACATAAAATAATTTGTCTCATTTACCTCCTGCCATGTGCTTTTTGTGTAAACAGCTACTGAGCTACTTCATAAAACTGAAGGTTAAATTACCCTGATTCTAAAGAAGAGAATTTGACTCTTGGTTATAATATAACAGAATATCTTGTCTTGAGGAAAAAAGCCGTAAATTAATTGGTTTTCATAGTACACACATGCTACAAGCCCAGTTAACTGTATTTTTGAGTGGATATGCCTCTCTGATTCAGGCATTTGAAACAAAGCAAGGAGTATTTAACATTAACAATAATTTTAAAAATAATAATAATTTGAGGCATGAATCATTCCTTACATTCCTTTCCAACTACAGACAATTTCTGTTGGGAAAAGTGCCATATAGTATCGACAGTGACAACAAATTGTATTGTCCAGTGAACATCTGTTTCCGACTCCCACACTCATATTGCAGGTTGGCTACTTCTGATTTAGTCTTCACAGGCTGCCCAACCACAGAGGAACTGGAAATTACTGGTACATTCAACTTTTATTATTGGAACACAGGAAAACTTTATCATCATGCTGGGAAGTTCTGTGTCTTTTGAAATATTGGAAGGAGAATTATGTGAGCACAGAAAGCCACATGTGACAGTTCTTACGAGGAAGGAGAAAAGTGGCTCCTGTTCATTGTGTCTGTCCATACACAGGGGTATGAAAGGATGAGATCAAAATCTCAAAATGGAACAGTACTTCTGTTTTCAAGATGCCATGTTTGATGATGAGGGTTTGGTGGGGGGTGTTTATTCTTAATAAAACCAGCAGCATTGCAAAAAAGGACTGGATTCTCCCAGTCTTGCTCAGTATGTAGTGTAGTGTCCCTATACAAGGTATCTCTGGAATTCAATGCAGTTTCTATAGGGCAGAGCAGACTGAGGTTTAGTTTGAATTGCAGGCTCTAGCCCCAGAGAATCAAGCTGTTCTAACTCATATTTACTGCACCGAGTTACTATGATAGCAATTGAAACAGTAAGGCTGTGTTAACTAGCTGAAATTACTACTGTTAAAAAAATCAAAGGCAATACTAAGCAATTTTTTCAAAACTAAGGGAAGCTTGTTAGAATGATCAATGTCATTTTTCTCACAGTTACACCACCATTGTTAGAAAAAGGTTAAGTTCCACTTTGGCTGGGAAAAAGAAGAAAAGAAGATACATTCCTGATAGGCACCATGTACCAGTTTGATAAAGCTCCAACTCCTGATCTCTAAACTCTTTTACAGAGAAAGGAGAGCAAGAAACTCCACTGAAATCCTGTTAACACTAATTAGAGTTGCCAGCATGCAGCAGAATCAAAGGCAAAACATGTGGAGCTCCCACTGAAGTCAAGAGGAGAAGGGTATGACTTAAAGGAGAGACATGCAAATTAAAAATAAATGCAGTTCAACGTTACCAAATGAGCTACTCATGTAAATACTCGCTTTGAGGTCTAACCCTTCCCACTGGGAACACTCTCCCTGAAAGTTCATTCCTCATCAGGAGACAGCATTGTCCTTGACCACTCTTGCCAAATGAGAACCTATCTTGTGAATGATGGGTCCAAACCATGGACCATGTAAAGCAATTGCCATGTGTTTCTTTCTACGTAAAGTTGTTACTATTGTTGCTGTTGTTAATATTCTTGTTGTTTATTCACTGTACTATAAGCAAGGACTGTTATTTTCCAAGTCCTGGATCAGAAAGGCAGTGCTACTCCTTACAGCAATTTTGGATTTCTCAAAGAATTGAAAGTCCAGGTAAAATCTTAGCAATATGGCAAATATTCCAAATAGTCTTAGAACAATCCACGTCTTGGCCTCAGGTGCAGAAAATTAACTGTTCTTGTTTTTCATGAGTATAATATGTACTAAGCCAAACAATATTCAGTAGTATTTTTTTGTGAGCAGCTGGCTTTCTATATCCTGCTCTTCTCTCCATGTGTGGATAAAAGGTACATCAGTGACTGTGGAGTTGTCAAAAAAGAAACTGAAACCATTTTATGCTATAGTGACCCGGGTAACAAGCTACACATTAGTTTTGGCTTCCAGTTGCACACTGGATTATTTGCACCACCACTTAATTTAGTCTCACATCTCCTAGCAGCCTGTCTACTACATCCCTGCCATCTCCCACAATTCCAAGGACAGGGTTGTTATTGCCCTAAAACCACTGCACAGACAAACAGAGGCAGAAACAGAAACTTTGGGCAATTGTCACCTGTTCTTTCTACGTGTTTTTGCTGTTACCTGAAGAAAAGTTGATGCTTAGGATTAGATAACTTCGTGGTTTTATTGTGATTTTTACTGAGCTCCAGAAATATCAATATGGTGACTGCTGGCCTGTACGACCCACACACCGTGAACCTTTTTCTCAAATATTTCCACCTTTTCTAAAAAAGGCTGCATGAAGATTTTGAGGGCTTGTCACTGAAACCACTGACTGATTGAAGGAAAAGGTCAGTAGGGCCCAAAGCCACAAATAATTGCAGTTACTGCTGCCTATGTAGTGGCTGTGGCATTAGCGCAATTCCCAAGAAAGAGAAAGGAAGATAAAGTAGATAACAAATAAGGCATTTAGAAGTAACATGTAGCAAATGAAACTTAAATGCTTGACACAGGCAGTTTTACAGAAGAAAACAGAAAACTGACAGATGCGATGAGTGCAAATGGAAATACAGTAGTCAAGATCTTAACTTGCACTTCTTATTTGGACAAAATTCTCGTTGGTACAGTAAAACTTTTCCTGATATGCAGTACAAGACTGCATAAGCACATAATCAGGTCCATAAGCACAGCCTGACTTACACTGAAAAATACAATATACAAGGCTGATTTGTTCAGCTCTCTATTTAGGAGAGCAGGCAGTTATAGATACATATTTATTTCCTTGCACAGCGAATTCTGGTCACAGCGTGGAGATGAGGAAGGTTCCCATCACTGTTAGTCTTTTCTGCCATACCTTGAAGAGGGATGAAGCAGATCAGCATGTGACTAGATAGCCCTGTCTCTGCCTCCCCTAAAGTGCTGGATCATCCCTCAGACTAATCAGTTGCCTAAGAGATGCAGAAAGCTTCTTCTTGAATGGTGAGGGATTATGACTCAGCACCACCAGTGTGCTCATTACTTACTGCAGTTAAGTGTTCCCCAATAAATACCAAAAGGTATCCAGATGAAACAAAGAGACGGTGTTGACGGTAACACCAGAGTAAAGATACAATTCTTCCTCACATTCAGTGTCACTTAGTCAGGGTGATATTTCCTGTACTCAGCGAACACGCCAGTAGAAGAATTTCCTTGGCATAGAGACAACATGGAAATGTCCTTTTAAAATCAGTTAATACCAACAGAACTCATGAGCTAGCTGGAACCATTTCCTATGCTATGGAAAGAACACTCAAATAAGGTTAACCAAGACATTTCACCCTCCCAGCCTCCCCCCTCCCCATCTATTTCTGGATGTCTTCTTTTGTTCACCCTTTGCTAATTATAGTGGCCTTGCTTAGGTGATATTTATAGTCTTAAAAGAGTTGCCTGACTTTTAGAACACTTTATTCATGTATATTTCCTGTGTTTATTGCTGCCTTAATTTTTTAAAATTAATTTTACTTGATCCAAGATTTTATTTAGCAACAAATATCAAAGTAACTTCTCTTTCAACAAATGCAGGAGCTGTATTTAGATGTAAAAAGCATTCTTCTATTTCTGAATTTCCGAAAACAGATTTTAGTTTCTCTCCCTCCCCAAGTGATGAGTATGACAGAAACCTCCAGAATCAGACAAAATGAAATTTCTTTTTTCACCGCACTATGGTTACTTGCTATTTTATTTTACCAATTTATCCTCTTTTTTTTTTGTCAGTAATGGTTGCTTTAATGAGTGGGGTGTTTCCAAGACACAGTGTTAAATATTTTTTTTCCCAGACTACCCTGATGTTTTCCTAACCACCTATAACTGAACTTCCACAGGTTACAGAGGTGGAAAGAACACACTGAGAACGTCTACATAAAATTACATCTTCACTTTCCCACCTGTACCATATTTCATCACTTTCTTAGTTTTTCTTCATTCCTTCCTAAATCTGCCCTTTTGTTTCTTCTGCGGTTGCACTGAAAATGTGCCTGTAGTGATGCCAGCAGCAACAACTCTCAGTCCCTATTTCAAAATAACAAAGAACGTTTTGGGGAAAAATTTGATGCGTGCATTTCGACTTGATTGAAAGCAGTTGGATTTGGGGAAAAGTCGGAGCAAAACTAACCGGTGGTTCACCTTTCAGCAGAAAGGCTTTCTCCGTGCCTGCATGCTGCCGCGCAGCCAGGCGCGGACAGGCTGAGCGAAGGGCGGCACCTCCTCGGAGAGCACCTGGCACCCGCGGCTCCCGGCCGGCGCCCGCGTCCCTGTCCCCGTGTCACACAGGAGCCCCTGGCTGGGCTGGCGAAGGGCACGCAGCCCGCCGCAGCCACTCGCAGGGACTAGAGGGGGCGCAGGGAAGTGAGCGGCCCCTTCCCTGGAGGGGCCGCTGGAGCCCCTCAGCCCCTCGAGGCTGGAGCCCGGCCCGGGCACGGACCCCGCCACACACCCGGCCCGGCCCGGCCCGGCCCGGCCCGGCCCGGCCGCGGCACTGGAGCGCAGAGCTGCGGGCGGCCCCGACCCCTTCACTCGACCAGAGGCAGCCTCCGAGGAGCAGAGCCGTGGCTCGAGTTAGCCGCTCCTTTCGGCTTTTCTCCCATGTTGCTTGCTGATGCCTGCGCTGGGCACAGTCCCTCGCCTCACTTGCCAGTCCCAACACCCCTGACGGCCCCAGCTTGGCCTCACCCACGGCGCTATTCAAGCTCCAAGACCCTGGGCTCCCTCATTGCCGGTACGTATCCTTGTCTCGTCCCTTCCAATCCTGCCATGTCCTTGGGGCTCCCAAGGCTCTCTGTGAGGGAAATGGAGTGGGATAGTCCTGTTGGGGGATGGCGGCTCTGCCCCTCAGTGAAGCTGAGGCGATGGTGCTGCGTGCCCGGCGGTTTCTGTGGCATGTAGAGGCAAATGTTTCAAATCCATTTTGTAGTGGGCTAAGATGGTGTGTTGTGATTTAGCCGACATTAGCTCTGAATGAAACTGTGCTGGAATAGAAAATACTGAAGTCCTTTAGTATGTTCCTGTGCTTATACAGCTGTATAAGGTGTCCAGCCTGTTGTGAGTGATCCTACAATTTGCAGCAGCTTGAAAGCTCTCAGCTTTAGACCTTCTCTCCTATAATGAGTCTGATGGCTGAGTGTTGTGGAAAACATATTTGTGGTGCTACTAGAGGCAGCACCAATAACATTCGTGGTGAGGAACTACAGTTTCTCACTCTCCTAGGTATGTTTTGTTCACGTGTACTTCTACAAGGCTTTCATATGGCCGTATAGAAGAACATCCATTTATATGATGCAGCTTCAGCAGGGCTTAATAGGAAGTCTGAGCGACTTCAGTATGGCTGGGGCCTCATCCTTACTGCAGGTGATCCTAAAGGCTACAGGTTAACAGAAGAACATCCTTAAATCTGACCAGCCTTGATAAATTTATAGAGGCAAACTTCCACTGTAACTGGGAGCCATCCCATAGAACAGAAATCTGATACAGGTATTGTATACAAGTGCTGGTTCTGAATGATACAGGTACCATACAAAAGCAAGTTCTCTTCCTGCAGTAAGATCTACAGCCTGGTTACACAAAATGTCATAATTTGCAGATGGAAAAACAGCTCTTTTAGGGATTTTTTTTGGGGGGGAGGCAAAAGCTTGCAAAGACCAGAGATCTTAGCAAGTGAAGATCTGTTATTCTGACAATAAAAATGGGACCTTACTAAGTGAAATCAGGCAATATATCTGATTTTTCCAAGAGACTGGAATTGTTTAATTTTCAATGTGTAAAGCTCTCCATCATTTGGCAAAATGATCAGCCTTTACAGCAGAAAGTAAGAGCTAAAAATTGTCTGAAAATACAACAGATTGTCAACATGGCTGAGCATTCCCTGTTCAGTTTCTTAGTACAGCAGTTATTGTTGGAGTTAACTTTAACATCCCTTTGGACTACTCAGCATGCAAGATCTAAGGAGCACTGTTTTTTCATCCCACCCTACAGCAATGTGATACACATTTGCTAACACACCCGAGTAATCTTTCTGTGTCACTGCTGGCAATTGTCAAACTTAAATTGGAAGCTTACATTTTGAAGGAAAACAATTAAACTGTAATATTAAACTTCTGTTTTGTGTAACCAATACCTCAAACTCAGATTAACTCAGTGTCTGCTTCAGGACTTGCAGCAGGAGTGGCTGTAGCTATGTGTCTGTATGTCAGGCTATTATGGCTCTACTTAGGGGCTGGCAGCTTTTTGAATTTTTACCTCACTAAATTTTCTCTGTAAGTAGCAAAACTTTGTTACGGCAACCTGGGTAACTTTGCTGGTGAACTGCTGGGGGCAGGAGCGCTCAGGGGCAGAAGTGGCAGTGCTTCCAAAAAACACCTACATGGAACATGGTTCTTAGTCACACTATGATGCTTAACTGGGTGTTAAATAGATAGAAAATTGCTAAACCCAGAGAGACTAAACTCAGTTTCCTGCCGGCAGGGGTGATAACATCCTATACCAGAGTGAAACTGAAGTAGCATCTCTGACGTGGAAGGGCATAAGAGAGAATGTCATCTTTCTCTTTATGCCTAAAAAACATGCTAGCACTGAACAAACTGTTTAGAAAGGATGCAAAATCACATGCCTGCATGCTGAAATACAGTGTTTAGTCACAGCCTTTGTCCAGAGAAAAGCCAGATCATAATGAAGTTTATTCTAACAATGTGTTCCTTGACATTTTTAAATGTTTGAGGAATATTTTTGTTAGATCCAGATACACTGAAGCCAGACTAAAAATCAGCAGTTACACATGACACCATATTAACTAATCTGATTACTGATATCAAGTGTAGGTCTGCACCTCAGTTTCTGGCAGCTTCCCTGACTGAAAGAACACTGCAGAAATTTTATTTCATCAGCTATGTGAGTTGCATTTCCTGTCCTGATAGGACACACTACAAAGTCCAAAAGCACTTCAAGTTATCAAATTGCACTTGATTACTTAAGTCTTAATAATATATCAACCTTTCATCATCCTGAAAATTTTTATGGTATTTCACTGCTGATCTTTTTCTCAAAAAACTCAAACCCCAAACTGGTTTTTGCGATTCTGTGATAATTCCATTTAATAATTGGATTTCTGCACTGTAATTCCTTATTTTCTATGCATTTCTTGATACTCAACTGCATATGGACCGAAATTTGAAATTAAAGCTGGTATATAGAGTATTACATTATTACATCTAAACTGATTTCACAGAAGAAATTAAGAGCCTCCGGGAGTTCTGTTAATCCTATTCACATTAAGTTTGCACTTATAGAAATAAGTTGAAACTCTGACAATATAGTTGCACTTCTGGGGAACATGTAACACAAAGCTAGACCTTTGTTAGTTTATGAGCTGCCAAAATATCTGTGATGCCATGTACAGTGCAAGTTCTATAGACAGGGTTCTTTGGAGATATTTAAACCACAATTTGGATAATTAAACCACTGTTTCTTTGAAGGCCACAGCTAATGTAAGCATGAGCAAATTTATACTTACAGCAAGAAATCTGTCTTGGGACTGATACAGTCTGACGTCAGTGAATGGTCTAAATTTGCAAACTCAGTGAATAATTGTAGGATGAGCTTCTTTACCATGAAGTGCACTGGTTCGTCCTGCAATCATTCACTACAAGGTTTGTGCTCACATGGTACTTTGACCTATGACATCCTCAATAAAATAGCCAAATAAGGAAAGGTACTTTTTTCTGTGGGTCACCATTCTTTTAATGCCTTTTTTGTACCTATTAAGATTTAGTTGATTTTTTCTGATCCTCAGCCAGAAGAAAGTATCCTGAGGTCTGTTCTACAATGCAGGTCCTGTGTTTCTCCGGCTCCAGGCAGAGAGTGCTTTCTTTTATGGGTTCAGGAATAGTTAGCTCTGGAAGCAGTCTGAATTTTCCCTGATGTGGGCTGATGAGGAAAGACCAGTCCAGAGAAGCTCTCTGCATCCTTCCTTGGGGCCAGGCAGCCTTTGGACTCTAGAAACTCCTGCAATATTTTCTTTTTGGCTTTGTACAAAGACCTTTCACCTGACTAAGGCAGCTGGTGACAAATCTAGCATCTCCAGGGCATTCCTGAGTTTTCTTAGCTGAGGATAAGATGGATACCTTACCTTTTATATTTACTGAGCTTTCAAGAACTCCAGAATAGCAAACAAAGGCCTTCTTTACTATTACTATTGCTATTGCTATTGCTATTGCTATTGCTATTGCTATTACTACTACTACTACTACTACTACTATTATTATCCTGAGTCTTTTGGAATGTTACCTCTGTGTTATTTCATCTGTGTATAAAGAACCAAACAGAAATAACATCAACCCCCAGAATTTATGGCTTAATTATTCCTTACAAAGTATTCTGACTTCACAAGACATAGAGAGATGTTTGCGATTTTAGCAGGTG
>WAAG01093403.1:21484-44061 GCA_013390105.1 Tichodroma muraria
AGCAAAAAAAATAAGAAAGGGGGTTGGGGGGGGAGGGGGGGGGGGGGAAGAAAACAAACCCCATGCTTTCCTGCTTGAAGTACAAAATCGCAAGAAATCGTATTTTTTTCTCGACCGAAGGATAATATAATGTAAAATTGTTACCTACCTTAAGTTCTCTAAAGAAGATGCTACTCCTGGCCCACTCAACAATGGAGAAGAGGGTTTGGTCAGCCATTTTACACATAAGCCCGAATGTGTTGAGCTTCTCATGTTTGCTTCTGTTGGCTTGCTCTTGCTGCAGATATGCCATGATTTTAGCTTGGACTTGCGGCTCATCAGGCTCACATTTCAGAAGTTCCAATATCAGATGAGGGATACTTGCCGGTGAGCTTGTTTGATAACTATCCATGTACGAGTAGCCCATTATTGACTCTGGTGAGCTGGTGTAGGGGTCAGGGTACTCGGACTTGATAGCGCGGCTTGGGAAATGGCCGTAGGTTTGGTAGCCTTGCAAACTGCCGTGGGGAGGCATTGTCATACTGATCGGAGAGGTCACAAAGGGACTCCTGTCATAGTCTGTGGGAGGCAAGGCAGTATGGTTCAGAGGTAGGCCTTTAGAAGCTGAATGGATGTTCTGGATTGCAGAGGATATTGTCAGGTCGGTCGGCATTGCTTGGATCACCTGAGTCATGGCTTCCAGTTTCAGTCCGTTTGCTCGGATCAGAGCTTTCTTCTGCTGCTTCAATGCCCTGTCTCTCTTGTACATTGGTCCAAACTTGTTTCGACCGCCACGCATTCGGTCAGCCCGCACAGCTGTCAGGGGAAAGGAGAAGTAAATCATTACTAACACTTGGGATGGACATTCTTAATCAAAAATATGTTAGAAAGAGCAGAAATATTAAAATGTAACTATTTGGGTGTTTTTTCCAAATTCAGAGTTGCACTTTTATTCCTACGGAAAAGGATTTATTTTGACTAAAAAAAGTCACTTTTTTCTAGTGATTTAAATGTCACATGCATATATTAATAACAAAGAAGGACTTCTCTGTACATTGATTAGGACACAGGGACAAACACAATGGATGGCTACAGGAATTTCACACCTGCTATGAGATCATGTGGAAATCTCAATGTACATTTGGGTTTATATCAAGCTACTATGTCATTAAGAAACAAGGGCTGAAGTCCAGAATTTGTCTGAGACGTATCCAGCAGACCACATTGTCTCATTATAATCATTCCATTACTGCCTTCCACCGCAGCAAAACATCTGAAATGTAAATTGTGAAATGTTCAGTAGTCATAAAGAGGAATACATTTCTCTTGGCAAAAAGGAAGCATTTCCTTTTGATGATTCTGTCCAGGTTGGTGTAAAACTTTGAGATTTCTACTTAGCTGAGCTCTGTGGAAATGTTTAGCTGCAGTAGGAATGTGCAGAGAGAAAGCTGTCAGCTTGCTGCCTTCTACGTGAAAGACAGAAGTGAAACAGAAACTATTGACACTGTTCTGGCTTATAATATCTCTGGAATTAGAAATAATTAAAACAAATCCTACTCAACAGCTGCCTTGGGAGTCATACTGGTGGTCTCTGTCACCACAGTGTCTGTCACTGTGGGATATATGTAATGGACTAGTGAGGAGCTTTTACCAAGCCCACCTTGCCCAACAGCAATTAGATTGAAAGAGGAACCTTTGACAGCCTGGTGACATGTTGAGACTGCTGAGATTGCTGGAGGTTAAGTTCTTGAGCTTTTTATCTTAGGGATTAGTAGGACATTAAAAATTTATTATGAACGCTACATACGCATAATACTGTACCTTATCATAAGGACTTTAACATTTAATGATTTTTTTGGTCCATGGTAATTTATGAACTAGACTTTTAAGGCTATATATATCACTATCAGGGAAACACACATATAAATGTCACAAGTATTTACAATTAAGAGAACACATGTTCTTCTAATTTTCTAAACAAGGGAAAAGAAGTTGTATGGATGTGTAGATAAGGAAGCTGAAGTACATTTTCTGCAGTACCTTTAAAACTACAGGTGTTTTTCTTGAATTTGTAGTAAAAATGAGCTGCCAAAATTACTGCTGAATGTTGACTTTAAACAAAATGCATGAAATTAATAATATCACTAGTAAATGTAATTAATTTTAAATCTGTATACGCAGTATCCTCACACTACTCTGCAGTTAAAAACTGTAAGCCAAATTGGATTAGCAAGTGCTTTTGTAAAAATCCTACTTAAATTTAAGGTGAACTTTTTGTAATGACAGAAGACAAAATCATTGTCAGCAAGTGAGAGGAGTTAGAAGTAGGAGCAGGCAAATATATTTTATCTTTCTTCTTAATGCCAACAATGACAAAAGGATTCTACATGTCCTGTAATTGCACCATTTGAATTTGGAAGCACATGTAATGATTCAGGATGCTTTGTGCAGTGTGTCAGTGCTAGCTCAGTCTTGTGGGCAAATACAACACTATTTAATCAATCAAACTGCAGGAGGCTGATTTTTCTGTTTATCTTCAGTTATATCAACAGCTTCCTTTTGCCACAGCCTGGTGACTGGCTCTTATCCTTTCTGGTTCCCTTCATGGCTTACGGTTTTCCTCCTTGGCCCGATTTTTTCTGGTTAAGCGTCTAGGGTGAATGTCATTTCATACAGTTGTAGCAGTAATGAATTTAGGAGCTTGTCCTTGGTCAAGGAAAAATGTCATCTGCTGTGAAATCTTAATTTTGATATTTTATATATCAAAGTTAGAATGAACCATGTATGATTCACAAATTCAAGTTGATGGCATTTTTGCATTCGGTTATCTCAAAGGGTATTGTACACTTTTCATTGTTCTCTGTAGATGAGAAAGTGAAATGAAGTCAAAAAGTGTACTTCAAAATGCCTTAGCCTCTTTCAATCGCAGTAGCCTCACAGGTGCAGCATCACAAAAATATAGGACACAACTTTAGAGATTATTTGGTTCCATAATCTCGAAGGCAAGTCAGTGTGAGAAAAACCCTTATTTTATCTTTGTGTTCTGCCTTGTTGTCAGAAGAACACATATAAAAAAAACAAACCAACTCAACCCTAGATAAAACACAAATGAAATCAGATCACTCTCCATAGCAAATGAATAATTTTTTTCTCTAATCTGGACACTTGTTACAAATTTTATGTTTAATCTAAATTAAGTCTTTTTAGAAGCTGCAAACCCATTCAATCTACATCCATGAATTCACAAACTTTAAAAGCCTGAAATATAAAACTATATACTTTTATGACAAAATGGATTATGGTTTTGACTGGTTACTAAATGGTAGTGATCTACAATTTACTTATTAGATTTTTTTTATAAAGCAACAGTTTTACTGACTGTACAAAGCAACCTTTTGTTATCATTTCGAAGCCATAACTGTATAACTTTTTAACATAAAATACAATGCATTAACATCTTATCCTATAATTCTACAGTATAGTTGAAGATATCATCAAGACTATAGCTCTTACCTTCCAATTTCATTCCAACGCTTAGACATTTTTGAAATCGACAGTAAGGACATCGTTTTCGCTGCGTTTTGTCAATCTGGCAATTCTGATTTTCTATACATGTGTACCTTTTGTTATTCTGGACTGTTCGCTTAAAGAATCCCTGTATGACAGACACAGAAATTAGCCTGTTTTGCTTGAATGTGTGTTTCATTCAGCATTTTATGGAAATCAGTGGAAGATAATTTTCAGATGCCATTCAAACACTTACAAAGCTACATAGTTTATTTTAAGTAAGTCATCTGAACCCAGGAGAAAGCCACCAGATTCCAGAGAGGTTTTCTGGTGTAAGTGCTGTTTTATAGACTTAATGTTAAAGCTTGGTGAGACTTCAAGGAGGCTGTAGCCTTCTGTTCTTCTGACACTAGTGGCAGAAATAGTGACACTGACCACTTCCTTTTGTAGTCTTTAATCATTGCAGAATTATTAAAGTCTTCCTTTTAAAGTAGTTTTACATGAAATAAGTAGGAACACTGTTGCAAAGATAAGAGAAGTACAGAGTACCTCTGGCTATTTTACATCCCAGTGGGGCATGCTGGAGGCATAGTAAGTGCTTGCCATTCACTTCTCATTGATTATTTTTTTAGTGAAAATATAGTGGGCTAAGTTAATTTTTCCATGCAACTAAGTGTTTTAAATTACATTGTTCTGGCAAAGGAGCTTCACTTACAGTGCGCTGCGTAAATAACTGTAAAAAACCTTAAAAAATTTTACACGAAAAATCTGACCTGTCATAAATTCACAATTATTTAGACCTTACAGCACAGTAGACCAACACAGGTATATTCATCTTTCTGTATGTTAATTGGTTACTTGACTTTGTGTGTCAGTGAACTCTGACAATTACAGTTTGCATGAAAAAAGTGCATGGTCATTATAATTGCAGAAATCTACATTGCAATATTGAAAGATGAAAGCAAAAAGCTTAAGAAGGCTGCATTAGATTTTGCAAAGCTGATCTGCATTAAGGATAATCTTCCTACTTTTTCCTCCAGAAAAAGAAATATAAATCAACTAAAACCAATATTTAGCACAGTTAGCAATGAAAGTTGTTCTAGAACTATGTCAGGACAGCAAAATACTAAAAAAACAATGACAAAACTACAATGCAAAACAGTCCAAGTTGTTTGCATTTGTGCAGATGTCTCTCTCAAAGAGACTTCTACATCCTACAGCTTTTTGGTCGTTAATTATTTTATGTGAATGTATTAAGAAACATATCAAAAATAACCCCAAATATTATACATCTGGTTTATTTAATTATCCTTTTTTTTTCTGCTTATATTTGAAACATTTTTGCTGTACTTGTGTTTTTATGGAGTAATTAGTACAGAACCTTGCAGCTTTCACAGGTGAGAAGTCCGTAATGGTACCCAGACACTTTGTCTCCACAGACTGGACACAGCTCTTCAAGGTCTTCATCGTAAGAGTAATTCACCATTTTAAACTGAGACACTGGGGAAAAGGAGAAATAGCATATTCAATTAGAATTTACATTACTAACTCAAATATTCTGCAACTTTCTCATCTAGAGAGACAGCTTACTTAAACAAGCACACCGCTGAAAATAGGGAGAAAAAAGTTTTATTTAAAAAAACAAATCGCATGGGGACATGCAACTTCCCATCATCAGCAAATCTGCATGGTACTTAGCAAGTGTAACAAAACGCATCACCTTCTGAGCTTTATGTTCTAAATATTTATACTTAGAGAATGCCTTTAGTCTAATCCTTATTTTATGGAATCACAAACTGAAAGAATTCATTTAAATCCGAAAACGATCAGGGACAAGCTTTAAAAAAGCGGAACAAAAATATTATCATTTGTATACTGAAAGTACTTATTTTCCCTTTTTCTTTCAACATCAGCCCGCACATTTTTACCTAGACAAAACCTGTATCTCATAGACCCAGCACTTTTGCACCGTGTGAAATCCAAGTTAGTTACTCGCAAAACCAGGTTAAAACGACGTCCTCCGCGCCTCCCAAGCCCGTCGTCTCGGGGTGACCGCCACCCCTGCGGGCCAGGGCAAGCGCTGCGTGCCGGCACGCCCGGCTGTGGCAGCCAGCGGGTCCGCGGCCGCAGGGGAGACGCTTTTGAGCTCTCCACGTGTCGGCAGAAGGACACGAGTCGGGACCGCCGCGCTCAGGGGATGCGCTCAGGTCTGGCCGGCCGGCAGACCCAGCGTCCCCCGCTACCGGGGACTGGCGTGAAACCTGCACGCCGGGGCCGCCTGAAGTTTCCTGCCGCTCGGGGAAAAGGCGGGGAGGAGCTGGCTGTCGGGAGGGAACGGGGGACTAAAATATGCGGAATGAAAGCACGGAGCGTGCCCACTCGAGCCGGGCTTCCCCCATAAGGAGCCCAGTCAGCCGCTCCGGTTACTCCTGAGAAGAAACCCTGCTGCTCAGTGCAGGGCCAGTTTCCTTCCCCTTCCCTGCCGCTAAGCCTCCGACCTGTTTGGCAAGTACTGAGTCAGCGAAGGACTCCTGAACGCGGCGAGAGGCGCTGGGCATCGCCGCTGGACTGCTGAGGATGTCGCCTCTTTGTCTTTAACTCTGCTGCTACAGTCCGGGGGCACTGGGGTGGCCAGACTCCGCCCGAAGCCCCCGGCCCGGCCGCCCGGCTTGCCAAGGCAAGGAAGGGGTTGCACCCCGGCGCTGGAGGGAGCTCCCGGGGAGCGCAGGAGCGTTACCCCGCCGTCACACTGCCGGCAAAACGTTTCCTGAGCCACCTCGGCGCGCCCGGGGATCGCCGCCTGTCAGCGGCGTGGGGCGGACACGGGGCGGCCGCAGGAGGAGGAGGAGGAGGGCCCGGCCCTCCCCTCTGCTCCCGCGGTCGCGGCTCCAGGGTCCGGCTCTGGGACGAAGTTGCCCTCCCCGTAGGAAGAAGTGGGAAAGCAGGGATTTTCCGAGCGCCGCGCCCTTGTACGGAGCCTCCTCCAGAGGAGAGGAAAGGGACGGTCGGGTCGCCCCCAGCATCTCCGAAGCCCCCGGCCTACGCTGCCCCTACTTCCCAGCAGGCTCCCGAGAGGAGAGGGGATAGTTTCTAAAGAGCAGCCGGGACGGGAGTTTCTGCCCCGGGAGAGTCGCGCGGGGCGGGCATACCGGGCTGCCGGCTTCAAGGCAGGGAGCCGACCCTCGGCGCGGTCTGCGCCGCCTCCCTCCGCGCGCCGCTCCGGCCCCGAGTTGGGCACCGGGAACAGCCCGATGCCGCCACCCCACATAGACATTTCCAGCGCCGTCCCACCTCGGGCATCCCTCTGCCTTCCTGGGTACCTCGCAAATCCGCTTCGGAGAGTCGGAGCTCTCTCCTGCGAAGTTTCGCGACACCGCCGCTGCCACCTGCAACGGTACCCGTGGGCGCCGCACCCGCGGGACAGAGTCCTCGGGTCCGGTTTCGGGACGATGTGTGACACACGGGGTGCTCGCCAGAACTTCCTCGCGTAACTCCACCTGCCATAAACTTCGAGGCAGTTTTGCGCGGAAGGGGAATCAGACCGAGATCCCTTGGATCTGCAGCGGGGCCGGGCAGTGTCCGACGGGACGTCTGCACCCCAGGGTAGGCTCGCGCCGGCCGGATGCTTTGCAGCTTCTCGGCCCCGTTTGCACCTTCTGAACAGTGCCTTGTAGTTGCCTCGGCCCTGGCACCCCGGCCCACGGTGGCCACTCGAACCACTCTGAAAGCTGGCCCGCGAAGGCAGGGGGCTCGGCGGGGCGCGGAGCGGGCGGTGACGGGGCAGCTCGCAAGCAACTGCTGCAAACTTTTTTGGCAGGACGAAGGAGCGCATTGCCGAGGGAAACCCGAGCGTGCGCGGAGGGGGAGCGCCCTGCGTCTCCCCCCTTACCTTGCATGTTTTCCGGCATCTGCCCCTGTTCCCCATTCGACCGGGCGAGTCCCAAGGCCTCCGTTTCCACTTTGGGTAGCATGACAAGGCGACTGCGGGCCGGGCTGGGGGCTCCGTGTCCGTCCGCGACACCAGCACCTGGACACGGCAGCACAGATTTAGCTGGAGCAAGGGGCGCTCGGCGGCTGCTGCCTCTTCCCCCTCTTCCTGTTTTTCCCTCCCTCTGCTCCACGCCAGCCCTTGCCCAGCTGCAGCGGGAGCACCGAGCGGCCCCGGCCGCCGGGAGGAGCCGCCGGGTGCCCGCGGCTAGGAGAGCCGCGGAGCGGTAGTCGGGCTGCTGGCGGCGGGGGGCGGAGGAGAGAGGAGGAGGAGGAGGAAGACCGGGGGTGCCGGGGAGGAAGGAGGAACACCGGGAGCCCGCAGCAGCTCAGCCCGGGGCTCAGCACGGCGGCAGCGCGGCGCCCCGATCCATGCGGAGCGGCACAGTGCACAGGAGCACTCTGCCGCCCCTGGTGCTGCTGGACAGGGTTCCCACCCCCGTCCCCCTCCTCCTTCCTCCCTCCTCCTCCTCCTCCTTCCCCTCCCCCTCCTCCTCCCCCTTTTCCCCCCGGTACAAGTGCGGAGGTGCCGAGTCGGGACCTCTAGCCCCGGGCCCGCGGGGAGGCGCTCCCGGAGCCCGGGGGCTGCAGGGAGCGAGGTCTCCGGCGAAGGGGGGGCCCGACACCGCCGCTGCAGCCAATAAGGCAGAGGCGGGATGAGCAACACCCCTAAGCGCACACACACACGCACAGAGCACACAGTGGCCCAGTGCAGTCACCCCCTACCCGGTTCTTAAACGGGGCTGTGGTGTGAGAGTCTGGGCTGTTGCCTCCCCTCCCCTCCCCAGCGGAGCTCGACGGGCCACCAGCCTCGCCAAGCCGAGCTACGCCTGCACTGCCTTCAGCGGCCGTGCCTCTGCCAGTGGGCAGCCACGCTCAATCTCTCTTGGGGCCGGTGGGGCAATGCTTCCTCCCGGCCAGCGGCAGCTGCGGAGACCCCGGCCCTCGCCTTCCCTCTGAGCGGGCGGGGGTGGACAGCGGAAACCTCTGCCCTTGCGGCCACGTTGCCGCTGCGCAGCCCGGGAGTCTGAAACAAGCAATCGGGAACCGCGTTGGAGCTCTCTGTACCTATTCAGGCTTTTTGGGTCTCCCTTCCCTAAGCTTCTTGCGAAAAGGGTCAGTGCCAGTTGCATCGTTTGCACGAAAGCCAAAGCCCTGGCAGAGCCATGGCTTGAGCCCCCCTTCCCCGGCTCACAGTGCAGCAAGCGGCACTATTTTCCAAGTTGTCCCAAAGAACTCGTTTCTCGCAAGTGCCTCAGTGGTGAGAGCCGAGCGGTCCCGCGGCGCGGCGTTGTGGGAGCTCCGGGGGCGACTGGGTGCCGACCGCCCGGCGAGCCTGGCCGGAGGTCTCCCTGCCCTCGTTGGCCTTTCCGCCCCTCTCTCCGGGAGGGTCCGAAGGGTTCCGCGCCGTTCCTACCGCGCCGCATAGGTTTGATGGTGTGGGATGAGCGATATTTGCACCTTGGAAAGCATCCGAGCCCCTCGTCCGACCGCTCGGTTGCCCGTACTCCTCTGACTCTTTAATCTGTATAAAGTGTTGTATGTATTAAGAGCTGAAAATGTTTGGCGCTGAAAACTGCTTCCGATGGAAAGTGGGGCGCGGAAGTGTCTCCATCGCGGAGTATGGCATTTCCCATCGGCTGGGAGAGCGATAGAGAAAACTGGCGGTTCTAACTTAGTAGTGCTGATGATCGCAGGGCGAACCCGCGCTGGGACAAGCGCTCCACATGCAGAGAGCGGACTCGGCTCCTAACTTTTTGCATCCAGTAGCTGGGAGACCTTTACTAACTCAACGCAGATTCCTAGCCAACCCAACACCAGCACCACCGGAATAGAAAAAGTTTTTTTTTCCCTTCTCTGTGCAGCGTTTGATATTTGGGGGACGGATCCAACGCTCAGAGAGGCCCGGACCTCTCTGTTTCCTTCCATTCTGATCTTTCGCCATTCCCCTTCGGGCGGGAGCGCGAGCGGGCGAACGATACCAACACGTTATTTCTCAAGTTATAATTTCACAATTAAACAGGTCGTCTGCGAATACGTTTTAGGGCAGCAATATGGCGAGATGCGGGAGCGAGCAGCTCGATGGCTAAGACGGGTTGGCTGAAAACCATCTAGAGAAAATGACCCCGTTTCTAAGCAGTAGCTCGGGTTGAGACCCTGTCTCGGCCCTGGGGAAGTTATTCCCAGGTGCGTTAGTTACAAACAATCCCTCTGTCAGGCGCCACCGTGAAACATCGCCTTGGGCTGAGCCCGGGCGGCTCATGACTGGCGGCGAGAGCAGCGCAGCGCCGACTCCGCTCCCTCCCCCGGGCGCCCGCCGTGAGGGCTGCGGGTCGGGGGTCTCCGTGGCGCGGCGGGGCCGCTGCCCTCCGGCCTTCCGAGCCTGCGGCCGGGCCGCCTGGGCCCGACGGGAAGCCAGAGCGCTCCGGGGGCGGCTCGCAGAGGAGAGGCGCCTCCTCGCAGTCCTTCCCCGCAGGAGAAGAGTCGTCAGAGCTCCAAGCGCATTTACAGCAGATTATCGTGACACCTGCGGACCTGGGTCCTGCAGCCCGCTGGGCTCCGTCGAGGACAACGCGTTCCTTCCTCCCGCTCGCCGCCGGGTGGGTCACGCCGCTTGGCGACGCCCCGACGGGGCGCCCCGTGCTGCCACTCTCCGTTACTGCTGCTCCGGGAAGGCAGCCGCATTTTGGGGAAAAGCCGGGAAAGGAAACGCCGCATCCGGACAGGGCAAGCGAAACCAGCCCGAGTGCTGCCGGGGTCAAGGCGGCTGGCAGCGCGGCCAAGTGCCCCAGCAGGCGGGTGGCCCGCGCAGGGCCGGCTCTCCCGGACAGCACTTCCCCGCGGGCACGGCTCTAGCACCGGTTCCCGGGCTCTTCCCTCCTACTCGGGGGCTTAATGTCATTCTGCCAGGGAATTGTTTGGAGCGAGTTCCAACCGTACGTGGCAAAGTCACTCTGCGAGCTATCGCTATGGATGAAAATACTTTGGAGTGGTTACTACACATCCAGATTTCTCCGAAGTAACAGTTTAGGGCAGTACATATTATGAATGATACCTAGTCCCTTGTGGCTACATTTAATTTAACATGGAGTTCTACCTCTCACGATTGCCTTGAGCAACCTTAATTACCCTTTCTTCTAATCTCTTCTCCATTCCTTACCAAGTTCTCCAAACTTTTTTTTTTTTTTTTTTTTAATGCAATTACTCTCCTGAGTTTGCCTGCCTTGTTCTGACTTTGCCTGAAGGTCTTGATTGACGCGTGTAATTATAATTATAAAAGATGATGGCTCGGGGAGCTTCCAGCAGCCTTGATTAGTACAAGGAGCAAGACCTGGAATACTTTATACTTCCCTATTTAAATGTATGTACATTTACATTATAAAACCCCCAATCTTTAATGTTAAATAATCTGATGTTTTTCCACCTCTTTGTTTCCAAGGTGGAGGCTTCTGTGTGATGATATTTCAAGGCAGGCTCCGATTGCTTATAGCTTCCAAGAGGCCACAGAACCTGAGCAAATTTCAGTCTTTTTCCCTAAGCAGAGACATTTCCAACTTGGAGTGGTCTGCTCGATGAGAAACAATAGCATACTCTCTTCGAGCTTTGTGTCGGGAGGCGTCCCGGAGAAGGTTTGATTTACGTTTCCAGCAAAGTAGCAAAAGTGAACGTTTGTGGGGTGGGATGGGGGGAGGAGGTTGGAAGAAAGCAGATGTTCAAGAAAAACTTCCCAGAAGCAAATGAAATAAATAAATAAGCAGAGGACCGAAACTCTTCCACTGGAAACTCTAAATCCAAAACCCATCAAAAGACTTAAAGGGAAGTATTTAAGGGGAGAAATCCGCATCCTGTCTCCCTTTCTCTCCCGCTGAACATTCCCGTTTGCCGCCAGCGCAGAGCAGCTCTGAGCCATCACTCAGTGAAAACAGTGGCTTCAGCCAGGCTCGGGGAGGGAGTCAGCATCTCGCATCCTGTCCTCGGCACAGCGACGCATCCTCGGGCACCGGCTGTCACTGCCACGGGCCCGCAGTGGCGCTGCCCCGGGAAGCGCCCCGGAGAAGGCGGCGTGCGGCAGTGCGGCAGGCACGGGATCCCTGTGCAGCTGGGAAAGTTCAGAACGCGATTTTGCTGCTTGACCTCACACACCTGTCACGCCCAACTTTACGAGACTGTTTACACCCGGAAAAGCATGGCCAATATAGTTCCTCTCCTCTCCTCTCCTCTCCTCTCCTCTCCTCGGTCCTCGTCATAATCAGATCACCCCTACGGTACAAACGGCAGAGTATCTCGAAACCTTCCAAACCCCGTAGCCAACGGTCTCCTCTCATCATTTTGCCGAGGCGATATTGCATTCAATTCTTAGGGATTCATTAAATGGAGATTGCTAGTGCCTGCAACTCGGGCTTTGGGAAAGAAACTGTCCCCTCTAGAAAAAAAATCAACAAACAATCCAGAACAAAAAATCCCTAACTTACAAAAACAACCCACCCCAAACACAAAAATACACTTCCCCTCCTTTTTGTTTTTTGTTTTTTGATCCACTGTCAGCAAAACAGAGTGGATGCCTCAGACTGAAATACTTCTGTAGTAAAACGCACGCCACAGAGGATCATGTCTGTGCCTGTTGCCTTTTTAAAATGCAACTAATCATTCATTTTTGCTTTACAGAGACGTCGTTCCTTTCTGGTCCGGCATAGAGAGCCATTTCCAAACGGTCAATTATTGACCGAGAAGCTATTTTTCAAGCTCGGCCAAGCTCCTGCTGCCCGCCGGAATGCTCTGCTCTCTTATGCGCACCTGGCAGCAGCGTGATGCAGAATGACAGGAGATTCCGGAGAGAGGAGTGAGCGGGGCCAAGTGGGTGGTAAAGCATCGCTCTGATTGCCTTTCTTTTATTGGTGAGTCATCAGTGAGGTGTCGTAACACTTCACCGCGTCCCGCCGCCGTCTGCTCCGTCCCGCCCGGGTCGGGGCGCGGGGCCCCGCCGTGCCCCCGTGAGCATCGCCCGCTCGGGGCGCGCTCCCTCCCGCGGCGCCGCCCGCACGCGTGTGGGCAGGGACGGCCGGGCGCTGCAGGGCAGCTTTCCGATCGACATTCTGCTGAACTAACTGGAAGGCATGGAAGGGCTAAGGCATGCCCGGCCGCCCCTTGGGACGGGGTGCGCCGTTCCCAGAGCTGGCGGCAGGGCTTCCCTGGATCGATCCCATCAGCAGCAAACCGTGTTCTGTTTCACTCAGCGCTTAAAGATACAGTTTTGCAAGCAGGGACTCTCCTAGACATTCCCTCCTCCCCTTCCCGCCCCAAAATTACATGAATTCTGTAGAGAAGGAAAACGCCTTCTAGTTCCGCGCTGCCTGGACCTGTTGCCGCAACGGTGCGACGGGGATCGCCGCTGTCTGCCGCGGGGCCGGCGGCTTCCCCCGCAACCGGAGCCGGGGAGGCGAATCCATCAGCGGCGCTCCTGCCCGCGCCCGCGCGCCCGGGAGCGGAGCCGCTGCCCCGCGGCGGCCGAGGGGCTGCCCGGACCATCCCGACTATTCCCTCCGCCGCCATCCCATCGCCCCTTCCCAGCGCTGAGAATTATTTTTCTGATGAGGCTATTTTGTGTCTGTGTTGTCCTTTTGGAGCCGAGTGTGGAGCCTCTAGTTAAAAAGCTAGAGCTTAGTCCGGAAACAGAACTCCAAATATATTTGTGTATGCTGCAAGGTGCCTGTCAGGGCTGAGTGCCGGTCTCTGTATCATATGAGATAATTGATTTCTATCCTGCACAGACAGGCTTAAAAATGAAATTTCTTTTGCTGAGGCAACTGACCTTGATCTGCTGGGGGAAAAAAAGAGATGGTTTAGGTCTGTTTCTTCCCTCTCCTCCCTCCATGTTTCAAAGCTTGGAAAAGTTTATTTAAAAATATTTTTTATAGCTGATCTTTATAATGAAGAAAGTTTAAGCTCATACATATCTATCTGTCCCAAGATTTATCCACACATAATGTAAAATCATGAACTATGAGAAGATAAACTAGGCATAGTTTACACTGAGAAATCTTAGTAAGGACTGTGTACATATGCATGTCTGTCAATTGCACATAAGAATGTATTAATATATATTAATATATAAGGTTGCATATTTACATAATATATATATGTATTCATGTAATATGTGAGTAAACTCTAGACATTAATAATGATCTGTCATGAGAAGTTTTAATGAGTTTCCCCACAAGACAGACACACACAACTCCTCCTGCAGACAATTCTTCATTTTCACCCTATATATATAAGACAAGTTTGAGAGTGACCTTTGAATTACCCACGTGGACAAGTAGCTTGAGGCGTTTTGTCAGTAATGGAGATCTACCTCAGAAGACCACAGGCATCATCTTTACTTTGCCTCATGTATTTTGGTATTTAAAATCAGACTAAGAGAAAAAATCGGATGTAAATGTAAATACTGCCCCTTTTGTAGATAGCGCATTTTCAGTGTAAGCAAATGAGGACAGGAAAAGTGAGAAGAAAATTGATAAAAGTAGATTAACAGCAAAAGTCCACTGATATAAGAAAATAACCTACGGCATGCCTTCCAGTCCTCACACAGCTCAAACTGTTAACTTCTGTGAAAGCTTTGCCTGCATAAATGCTGGCCAAAATCCTGATCCAAACTTTTAAAGATAGTATATGCTGTCTTTGTTAATCATATGAAAATGCTACTATTCCTATTATTACTAAACATAAAAAATAGCTTTTCCAAACTCATGAGCCCTAATTTTAATACTGCTAATTGCCTGAGGACATACATTAAAATTAAGATGGCAGTAAATATTCTACAAGCTGAAAAATGTCACAGTTGGAAACTACAAGTAGATTATTTTTCCTCTTATATAACCATTTTTTTAGTAAGTGAAACAGTTATTTCTGTTAAATAATCATATCTAATGCTTATAAAAATTGCACAGTGTCCCTGATGACACTAAGACAAGAGGCTGATTAGAGGAAAAATAAAACTAGTCAAGTATGTTTGTATTTCTTCAGAATCTGGTAGAAGAAAAAAATCATGGCACTTCCATAAAAACATTTATAAGTCCATATGGTGTTCGTCATCTGGAAGATAGGATGTACTATTAAGATTTTGTGAATTCTAGTTGCCTCTTTGATCATATGACTATAAACCTAAAAGCAGGTAGTGCCCACTCACACTCCAGCTCCAGGCTGGTTGTTTTTGCTCTCCAAGGGAGAGATCCAGTGCTATTTATATCAGTGGAGTCTGATTTGCATTCATGGGAGATGGAAGATGCCCTCCTTGCCGGGAGGAAGCTGTGACATGTCAGTGGTTTATAACAAAAACTAACTTATCACTGGATGGGGGAATGTGCAGAGCGCATCCAGCAAAGCAGGTGCTGCCTGACAAGGGGGGAACTCAGCCTCTGTGGTGGGAAGCAGCAAGTGTCCCTGGCCTGAGGGGCTGGTGGGCTGAGGGTGCAGAGGCTGTGACAGTCTCTCACAAACCCACCCACTTTTCCTTGGTTAGAAAGGAGAAAGTGAAGGAGAATGCCAGGAGGGACTGGACAAAAGCAAAAGTCCAGGGATAGGATTTACTCTTATGAGCACATGGTCCTGCTGCTGATTGTACTTATACCCTGGAAGGACAGCTTTTTCTCCTAAAGAATTACTCTCCAGTGCAAATAAGAACAGAATCTGGCTCCTTCCTATTTGGTTCCCCCAGCTCCCAGCAGAGGCCCTCAGGTTGGTGCGGGTTCCATTTAACCCTTACAGGTCCGTGGTGATCAGTTCACAATGCTGAGTTAGGTGAGCTTTTCAGGGATGCTACCATGGGTTCTGGCTGAGCAGTGTCATGGAAGGACAGAATCCTTTTCCTCACTCAGAGTACACAGGATTTTGGAAAGTTTCATAAGATCTAGGCCTGCTTATTTCTGGGCCATCCTTTATGAATCTGTCCTGGTATATTTGTGACACAGCACATGTATAAGTGGTATGGTGACAGGAGTCTCTGCTACTCCCTGTAGCATTCTGTTTTCTCATATCCACATGATTTTGGGAACCAAGACCTGCCAGTCTTCTGGAAACCATGAAAATGACATTCAATTGGTCTAAATATCACAGGTGAGTGTCTTATTTTCCCTTCTCCTAGGGTTTTATCCTTTCACCTTAAGAAACCTTGTCTGAGTGACCACTCTTCAGGTACATGAGATGTATAATTATTTTACTATCCCTCAAGAGAGGGAACCAGAGGGTCCTTCTGTGGCAACCAGAAAGAGCAACAGTTAGAGAAAAGCCTGGAGAGGCAGCTGGATTTGCCACCTTTTCCATGTATTTTTGGGGGCAGAGCTGTGCAGAGGAGTAACCCATACCTGTAGGGAAGCGCAGGGACTCTGAGGGGACGTCTGGCTGAAACACAGTTGGGTCCAAGGTGGGAGCCCTTCCCTGGGAGAAGCAGCAGCTCCACCCAGAAGATAAAGATCAGCTATGTTTGAGGCTATTTCCTGCAGCTGTTGCTGCACCCTTCATCCCCACAGTCCCAAAGCTTCCCTTGATGGCAAGGTGCCCACACTGCACCCGGAATCAGGGTGAACTCCTCGCCTGCCATGTGATGACGCACTTTGGGGCAAGAAGAGGAAAGCGTGCCCTGATTTCCCTTGTGGGCCAAAGATCCCTTCTTTCATCCCTGCCAGGAACTGCTGTGCTGAGGCACAGCCTTGCAAAACCCTGGGCTGTGGAAACTGCCTCACTGCTGGGCTGGCTTTTGAAGTGCCTTCTGCTCCATGAAGGAGAATTTTCCTTTGGTAAGCCTTCTGCAGCTCTGCTTGGCCCCAGTTTCAGCCTGGGCACAACCTGGTGGGACAGGGGGTGTTCATCCTGGCAAAGGAAAGACACCTTGCTCCAGGTGTGTGGTGAGAGACAGAATGGCCTGAGACAGGAAATGTGTGGAAAAGGGGAGGGAGGTGGTGGAGACATGCACCCACTGGGGCTCGGTCACAGCCACCACAGCCTGGGACAGCCTGGGACACCTGGCTGTGCAATGCCCCTTGTGCCTGCAAGCCAGAGCAACATGTGCCTGATGGCTTTCTGGCAGGGAGAAATCCTGTTTCCATATGCTACTGAAAGTATTCACTTCTTTGTTCCTCTGAAGTCTTAACTGATTTCTGTTATCCAGCCCACTCCCACTGAATGACATATCTTAATATTTAGCTGTAAGAAAGAATCTGCATTTGACAGAAATGACAGTATTCCTGAAAAGACACAAAACCATTCCTGAGGTTTTCTTCAATATGAATTATCAGGCCAAAAGCAATTTAAATCTAATTTTTGCAAACATTTCTACATGCTCACGCACAATTTCACAATTATTATCTATCCTAATAGATAAATATACTGTTAATTATCCAATTATATATATTTGATAATTGCGTTATCTCTAGAGAAAATTGTTACTCTATGGATGATCATCTGTTTTCTTATATTTTTATATGGCATTGTAAAATTCTCTCTAGCCTAAATATATGTGCAAATTAATCGTGGGCTCGCCCAATTGTTTGATTTTTTCAGTTTGGATAACCAGAAATCCAATATATTTATGCAAAATCTTCAAAACAGTTAGAAAACTGTTACTTACCAGCTGATGTAAGTCCATGTTTTATAGATTCTTGTATGATGGCTGCGTGGGAACCAGAAGACATTATTAGGTGTAAATATACCGTACCCTTGGGTACAAGGGGTACAGCATTGAGTACAGGAGAGGTGCAGCCTGTAAACTTTTCTGGCCTTGAGACCCAGGCTATGATAGCCTTCAGTGAAAGTCGGCGTGATGAACAACAACAAAAAAAAATTATCCAAGAATTCAGAAAGTAACAAGCATGTCTTTGAGTGGACTCTGTACTTTTTCCAGCATTAGTGACCTGCTGTAAACCATGTATCCCATTTCATGATAGTCCCTAATCAGAAGAATTGCAACTTGTGATAGGTTTGGCACCATCACGTGATTTAGTACAGCTTGATAAGAGACCCTGTTATAAAGTGACAGCAAAAGAGATAAGAACTGTTGGCAGATAATGGCAGACAAATGATTAACCTGGAGTGGAGAGGTGCTATGAAGCCCAGAGAGGGGAAGGTTGTAAAGTTGTGGGGTCATAAGATCATACTGAGTGGATGAAAAGCCATACCAACATGAGTGTAATGTCTATAAACTCAGACTTGTGACCTGTCTTCTTGATGTCATCACCTCTTTGCACAGTGGACAGCAAGCATGGTTGTTTTGGCTTCTGTAAACACTCTTTGGATGGCAAAACAATCAAGCATTAATTCCTTAAGGGTGGCTTCTGAATTCGCTGGGGATTCTACGCTCTGACTAACAGCACCAGCAAATCTCTGCTGATAGTTTGCCACACAAAACCATTTTATTGCCCCAGTCCTCAGGCTGGAGAGTAGCTCCAGGTTGTAGCCATTTAGTTGAAAGCATATACTACTTTCTCACTAAAGAGCTTTACAAAATGGTTAAACATTGATATCCCAGGATTATGGTACGTAGAGTACTGCACTCAGCTCTAAGGCCGTGAGGCACCTACCCACAGCATGTCAAATGGCTGTCAGGTGTGTGGCTTTAAACAATTTTTTCGAAAGTGGGCAGCTGTGCAGATGACTGGGTGATGTTTCAGCTCAGCTGTGAGTGGGTCAGGTTCTGCTTTCACCCCGTCCAGAGGAAGGGCAGGGGCGTGCCAGCTCCCAGCCTGAGCAGTGTGCCTTGCTCTGCAGTGCCAGCGACAGGCTCTGCAGCTCCAGCCCAGTAGATTAAGTCTGCACACAGCTTGTGAGATCAGACTCAAGCCTGAATAATCAGACGATATTTTATATTTCATGTCTCTTGAAAAACAGAGTGAGGCTGTTCCACTGTGGGCTAGATCTGAAGCCTCTTGAAGTCAGTGAGAGGTTTTTTTCTCTTTAAACTTGCAGAGGGCTGTAAAGCAGCACATGCCTTTCTTTATACTTTGTCTTGATGGTTAGATTTTGGTGTTACAGTGGCAAACAGATTAGTTCATGCACAAACTGAACTGCTTCTATTGGCTAGGATGAGAGCTTGAGAGCTGGTCTGAAAATGAGGCTGGTGTGACAACCCAAGCTGTGACTGGGCCTTACAGACAGGAGCTCTGAATTATCACTTGGTCTGTGCAGTACTGCCCTCCTCTAGAGGCTCTGTTAGCAAGGAGGACAGGCTGTAGATGGAAGGTCTGCTTTTCCAAAGGAGGACAGGCTGTAGAGGGAAGGTCTGATTTCCAAATTATCTTCATATTTGTCACTGGAAAAAATTAATTTCCAAATCTGGTTAAACAGGTACTGTGAATATTTTTTTAAGGGTCACTAATATTTTTTATCTGTTTAGACTGGGTGAAAGCTGGAAGCCAGCTTTTGAAACAGATTTCATGTAAAACTAAATAATTGGACGCTCTTTTAATTAGTTTGGTTATCAAATAGATTTTCAATTCTATTCATAAAAAGTGAAAAGAAACATTTATTACATCAGAAAAGGCATGTCTTTGGGGACTGGGGATAAAATAAATGAGAAATGCTGCAAATGATACTGTGGTTAGAAACTTTCCATTGTATCATCAGAGACATTGCTGGAGCGCTGTTGGCCCATCTTCAAGAGCTCCTATAAAGGAATCTGCCATAGGTGGGGGAGAGAGATATTAAATCATAGGAAATATAAAGAAACTTCATGCTTTTGGCTTCAAGCACTGTAATTCCTTTCCTTTTTTGCATCAGTATCAAATGTCAGGGTCACTGAAAAATGTTCTATTTTTCTCTTTCTGATACTTTGTCTCCACGGACAGAGGAATGTATGCCAGGTGCATAGCCAGACAGACTTTCTTTATACCTTGTCCAGTAGGGGAAAAGAAACTCCTAGGGAAACTCCAGGAAACTCCAGAACCTATATCAGCCTGTGATCAGCAGCTCGATGTGTTTAGCAGTGATCCATTTGGAGTCCAAGTGGAACAAATCCATAATGAGGCTTAGGAGTTGTTTCACTGAAGTACCTGAGAGTTCACGGCTGATTACTTTGCTTGATCAGGAATTTGGAACTGTAACTTTTCATGAGTAGGTCCCTGGTAAGGCAGCCACCGACCTCACTCTGAACAGGTTTTTCTAACTCTGGTTGGAGCATCATAGACTCATCTTGTATTTCTTTGTTTTTTGGTACTCCCCTCTGCCTTTCTTTCCTTCCCCTGTTTTCATTCTGAGAAGGTGAGACAAGTTAATTTTGTTATTTCAAACATGCTTTTCTGTCTCAGATCTTTCAGGCAGATAATTAATTGATAAACTTTTAGTTTCTATTTTGTTTAGACAATTCTTGTGTGATGAAATTGTCAAATTGTCCCTTGTTTGTCCCTCCAAGAAACTGTTCCTGATTTCAAAAGCTTGGCAACAATCCCTCCTTTAACTCTTGCACATCAAATTATTTTGCAACCATTTACCACAAAAAGGGAGTCAAAAGGAGTTTCTCCTCTCATGGGCATTTCCATAGGTGGCATTTCATTTGGACACGTAAGAATATTAAGAAACAAGCCTCAAAAAAGGACTGACTATAATTAAAAACTACCTTTTCAAAGAGCTTTAATCCCTGACTTGTATATCTTGGTGTAAATTTAGTGACCTCAGTCATGATTTTGTAGTTTTCCTGTAATATTTTGGATTTTGCTTATCTGAATTCCACATGTTCCTTGTCACTTTTCTATGCCATCTTGATGTATTGTTGTTTTCATTATCCATACAACTGAGAAAAGCTATGTGCTCAGCACGCATCAAACGAGAGACATGATCCTCATTCTACTGAGAGTTCAGGGCAAACGTGGCATTGATCCTGGCATGGTGCCCTCCAGGCATGAGCTTTCTGGTCCTGAGAGTGATCCAGTTGCTTCCAGCTGGAGCTTTGCATAGGTGGAAAGAGATTCTAAACTCTGTTCTTTGATCTAGAAATCAGTCTTTTAAAACTTTTCTCTATTTCAGTCATTCCAACGTTCCTCCTGATCTATCACAGACATTTAAAATTTTTTTGGGTGCTTCAGTGTATTTTCACCACCTTCATGACTTTTATTTCACATATGCAAAACCAAGTCATTAAAATACAGTTTTATGCCTTTTCCCTAGTAGATCTGTAAAAGAAATTGGGAGAATCTGATATATCTGATGATCTTTACCTTTAGATTTTTCAGTGATTACAGTACTGAAACGGAAGGCTTAATTTACTAAGCAATTTCCATCAGTTGATCCTTAATTTCTGTTTGGTCTTATGGTATGACTACACTATTAAAATTTCTTGTTAGTTTTTGTTTTTTACTTGTATGTATTTGACACATTATGTTTATCATCTCAGTAGAATGCAATGGCATTAATATACATTTCAATGTCTGCTACTCCTTTACTCAGGGTTTTCAGTATATTGGAAAGGAACTCCGGAGAGCAGAAGCTTCTGCATGGTACCTTCTTTATGGGTGTCAAAATATGAACTGTTTTCCTTCATTGCATTTATCAGACTATATTAGTCTCTCATGTTTCTGTTCTCTGTTTAGATGAATACAATTTAATAGAAACCATATTTGGAGATGAATAATGGACTGTAGGAATTATAAAATTGCTTCCTGTGACTTTTCCTTAATAATTACAAAAATTATTTCAGTGAATATTTCTGCTGAGAAATTAATGTCTAGAGGCGGAGGTAAGTGCAGACATTTGTAAACACTTTTCTTTTAGGTTTAAATGAGGACTCAGGTAACCTCCAGGACTGCTTAAAAGGAAAACTTGGTTCTGTGCAGATGGAAGCTTACAGTTGTGGATCACAAAAGTTCTCTTTTATCCTTAATTAAAGGAATAGCATGAGCTTTGTTGGGACCACATTTAGTGCTAGCTGTCTGCATGGAACTTTTTCATGGCATGAGGATTGTCATCTTCTGGTCTGTCTATCCGTGTAAGTAGCTTCAATTTAAATTTCTTGTACACCTTCTTTTTTTCCCCACTAATCTATCTTATTGGTATGCAAAGAGAAAGTTATTAAATAGTTATGGACCTTTCCAAAGCTTATCTAACAGATATTTGCTGGTAATGGGAGCAGAGTGTTTGACTTTGTGAGAAAAGAACAGATTTCAGTGAAACAGGCAGGGGGAAATTACTTGCATGTATGTAGCAGTAACAGATGTTGTGAACTCATCCATCATCTCACACAGCACTCAGGAACAGACGACAGTTTCTTCGTAGAACACTATTAATAAAATATCAGGAATTTATTACCTTGAAAGGAGAAGAGGAGAAAGAGGTGAGAGGGAGTCTTAAAGTGAATCTTAAGTGAAACTTAAAACCTTCTGAACTTGGTATCTAGATTATCTTCTTTTTATTTATTTATTTTTTTAAGATACATACATAGGATGTAGGAATGACTGTTTCCACCCCTGTCCCCCCATCACGGAAACCTTCCAAAATCTTAGTTGGAGTCAGGATGGAAATACTGAGTCTTACCTCAGGAAACGAATTTGTAAAGACCCTGAGTGCTCTGATGAGTTTCTGATTAATTTCTGCTCCTGAAGGAAGCTGCATATGTGCTGCACCACACAGACTAGCTTTGCTTGAGACCATGGAGTAAGTGCAAGCTGAATGCTAATGATTCTGCTAAAGGCAGAAGAGAGCAGTTCAGAGTGGCATTTCATGTCTAAGCAGAGGGGGTCTCCTTACTGAAACTCGTTTATTACACCAGGAACAGAAGGGTGTCAGGAGGCTGATGAACTGCAGAACCACATGTAACCCACTTGACAGGCCACATTCCAGTCGGAGGGAGGAGAAATCAAGGCTTAGTGCTCAAGTGGCTGGTCAGATCTGGTGTAGGGGAGCACTCCCACTTCTTCCTGTCTTCCCAGTGAGCACGTGCAGAATTTGTTCCAATTTCCAAGCTGACGTCCATCAGGAAGGACACTGGGCAGGAGAGAAAAGTGGGGTAAAGGCCATTCAGAAATAAGGATTTTTGATCATTTTATTAATAACTGTGAGAAATGTAGCAACTGGCAGGAGAGATAAGTGGATTTTCCTAAGCTCTGTTATAGGCAGGTAAATATTGT
>WAAG01093404.1:4692-114109 GCA_013390105.1 Tichodroma muraria
AAAAAAAAAAAAAAAAAGGCATGGAAAGTAAAATGTGGGTGACCCATTCACGGCTAGGAAATCAGCAGGCACACAATGCATTGTATACATCACTGCAAAACCGCCCCACACGAGTGAAACAGGAAATTTCTAATGGCTCAAATTGAGCCTTCGCTCAACCCCACCAAAAAAAATCTTCCATTTTTCTGTGTTATCAAAGTTAGTTCAATATTTGCTTTATATACATCCTGTTCCGGACTTTGATTCCTCTATACAGCACCTTCCTGCCTTCGAATATCTGATTTATTGCAGAGCCCTTTTTCTTCCAAAGGTTTGGCTTTGCCTGCTTTAACTCCTTATCTTGTCAGCCTCGGAGCTGGGTCTGGCCTCGGCCTTTCCTTGGGCCTCTGCTTGCTTTGGGAAGCTCTGGAGGAAGGGTGACTGAGGAGCTGGAAGAGGAGAGGCTGCAGGGGCTGTAGGGATGGGTGGCAGGGTTTTTGGGACAGGGATGTGGAATATCTAAGGTGCTTGAGTGCATCAAGCCAGAAGTTGGGACTTAAGAGCCAAGCCAGTTCCACCCCTGGAGCAGGGAAGCCTTCCATCATCCCAGCTGGATCCAGCCTGGCCTTGGACGCTGCCAGAGATCCAGGGGCAGCCACAGCTTCTCTGGGCACCCTGTGCCAGGGCCTCACCACCCTCACAGGGAACAATTTCCTTCCCAATATCCCATCTCTCCCTGCCCTCTGGCAGTGGGAAGCCATTCCCTGAGTCCTGTCCCTCCATCCCTTGTCCAAGTCCCTCTCCAGCTCTCTTGGAGCCCCTTTAGGCACTGGAGAGTGTTTGAAGGTGTCCCCAGAGCCTTCTCCAGGATCTGGAGGCTTCCCCCACCCTTCTGGCTGTGGTGCCGGATTGGGATCGCTGCTCTCCCCATGCTCTGGGGTTCTTTGCAGCCCTTGCCCATCCCAGGGAAATGAGGAGGAAGTTCTCTGCTCTAGGTCAGGAGGGATGTCACCAGCACTCAGGGAAGGTCCCAGAGGCAGGCTGGATGCTGAAGACTCCTGAAAGATATGTTTCCTGTGCAACACTGGGGAATTTTGTTGTATTTCCCTGAGGAACCTCTTGAGGTAAGTGCTGAAGTTCCTCCTGTAGCAGCAGACACATCCCTTCTCCCTTTGCTGGCACAAAGAAGAGCACAAAGACAGAAGTGCAAGTTGTGGTGCCTCCTAAATGCCTTGAGCTGCCCCATTCACTGTGTTCCATCCTGAACAGACCATCGGGGTCCTAGGACACAGGGAACGGCTTCCCACTGCCAGAGGGCAGGGAGAGATGGGATATTGGGAAGGAATTCTCCCCTGTGAGGGTGGGGAGGCCCTGGCACAGGGTGCCCAGAGCAGCTGTGGCTGCCCCTGGATCCCTGGCAGTGTCCAAGGCCAGGCTGGATCCACCTGGGCTTGTGGAAGGTGTCCCTGCTCCAGGGGTGGGACTGGGTGGGCTTTAATGACCCTTCCAACCCAACCCATTCCATGCTTCCCTGCATTCCTTACAGCTTGCTTTCCGCTGAAGATGGAGTAAAAATTTTCCTTGGATCATGCAATTTTCCCCTTAAAATCTGAAATGCCCTGCTGTCCCCTGCCCTATCCCTGGCCGTGGGATGTGGTCATGACAGAGCAGGGCTGATAAGAGATTTCTCCTCTCAAAGGCAAGGCCTGGGCCTGCTTGGCGTGTGCTGCTGATTAAAATCACTGCTGCAAAGCCAATGAAACACAAATGTTTTGGGCTTGGCTGGGTTTGGGAAGGGTGTCCCTTCCGCTGGCCCCTGTTTGTTTGCTTCGGTGAGGTGGGTGCAAGTTCTAACAATAAACCTTCCTGGGAACATGATGGCTCTTGGAGAGGCCAGGGGAAAAGGACAAACCAGCAGGAGGCATGGGATGGGATCCTGGGGGGAATGTGGGAGGATGGAGTGGGCACAGAAAAGGCTGGGATGTTCTCCTTCCTGTGTGTGTCCCATGGAGAGAGGGTCATCGCTTTGGGCCCTGTGTCCTTTCAGCCCCTCCTGCCAAGGTAAGTCATTAAAGGGATTAAATCAGTGTGGAGTGAGAGAAGAAGGGATGCAGGGTGGTTATGGATGCCCCTGGATCCCTGGAAGTGCCCAAGGCCAGGTTGGATGGGGCTTGGAGCAACCTGGGACAGTGGAAGATGTCCCTGGCCATGGCAGGGGTGGATCTGGATGATCTTCAAGGTCATTTCCAACCCAAACCATTCCATGATTCCATCATTATGATTTAAGGAAGGAAACTCGCAGTTTGAGCCTGGTTGAAACAGGGAGAGAGAAATCCCATGGTCAGGTCAGACCAGGGTGCTCCAAGCCCTGTCCAGCCTGGCCTTGAACACTTCCTGGGATCCAGGGGCAGCCACAGCTTCTCTGGGCACCCTGTGCCAGGGCCTGCCCACCTTTAGAGCAAAGAATTTCCTCCTAACACCAGTTCTAGAAGCCAGCCCCTCTACCTGGTGCTGAGGGACGTGAGGAGGGGCAGCTCAGCCTCATCCAGGATCTGCTAAACTCCATTTTACACTCGCTGGTCCCTCTGGGATGCAGAATGCAGCTCCTGGGAAGCTCCTGCTGCCTCTGGCTCCCAGACAGTGCTGAGCTCACCCATCTGCTCTGTCTTGGCAGCAGGGGAGGGGAGGAACAACAATCGTTTTCAATCCAAGCCTAACGTGTGCACAAAGAGCCCCGAGGATTCCTCTGGCACAGCCCGCGGCGGGGGAAGGCGGCTGCTGCAGCGGGCCAGGGAGGCATTTTCCCCTGTCCTGGCTCGACCTTTTGTTGGAAGTGAACGTTTCTGACTGTCTGCAGCCAGCCTGCCGTGGCCGAGCGTCTCCTGCTCTCCCTGGAGGTGTTCTCATCCCTTCTGTGCCTTTGGGACTCCTGCCCGTCCAACATTTCCAGCACAATTCCCGCACTGTTGCAGAGAGCCTTCAAATGCTGAGCCATGAAGACACTGGTTTGGGATTCATGGTCTTGTCCCAGCAGTTTTCCCATTGCTGTCCAGGCCAGCAATCCACATTCCCATCCTACCACCAGGACAGCGAGGAGCAAATCAACATTTTCTTTGTGATCCCGACATCGGAGAGGTTTTGTGATAATTTAAATCCCCTGTTTTTCTGCTCTGGGTGTGCAGTTGTCTGTGCAACCTCATCCAGACCCGTTTTCCTTCCTGTTCCCCTGAAGTGTGGGCGCAGGTTCCCAGAGAAGCTGTGGCTGCCCCTGGATCCCTGGAAGTGTCCAAGGCCAGGCTGGATGGGGCTTGGAGCAGACTGGGATAGTGGAAGGTGTCCCTGCCCATGGATGGGGTGGGATGAGATGATCCTTAAGGTCCCTCCCAGCCCAGCCCATTCTGGGATTCCATGATTCTAAAGCAAAAGGTGAAGGATGCTCTTTGCTTTTCCTGAGGAACACATTGCTCAACGGCTTGGAAACATCCTCGAGGCTGTCAGTCAGCCCTTGATGAGTTCACTGACACCTGCACAAGGCTAAAGTTTAGGGAAAACCTGTCTCAACCAGGGCATCACACCAGATAAATTATTGTGACTTAATCGAATCGCCTTCCCTCCCCCCCCCTCCTTTCTTCCCCCTTTCTTTTGTCTCCAAGTCAGAGGCTTTCAGTTCTTTACATATCATATGAAGCCAGATTTCCTCTCATTTCCAGTGGAAGAAAAGGGAGCTGGTGAACCCTTTCCAGAAAGAAAAGCTGCAGGGGTTTGGGGGAAATGGTGGTTTCTGGTTCAAAGCCCAGCCCTGGTACCGAGTTGTTTGTGCCTTTGCTTCACCAGCAGCTTTTTCCTGCTGTGTCACACCTGGTTTGCATGGAGTGAACCCTTTGGATTCCTCCTTCCATGGAGTCTCATCCTTCTTTCCTTGAAGGGGTCACTTGATCCACAGAGGGGATTTTGGACTTTTCTGTTGTGTTAAAAATCCATTCTCAGCCTCAGTGCCGTTGTAGAGCTGCCTCTTGTAGGAGAAAAATGGGGGGAAAAAATCAAAATGAAGGGAAAAAGATGCAGAGTGAATCCCCTGTCAGGCTTGGGAGGAAAAGCTCAGCTAAAGAAAACTCTGAACACCAAAATCCTCCCATCTGCTCCTGCTTTTTAGTTGACCCTACAGATGATGTAAAGGAAGGGGACAGCCTTGATTCAGCTGGTTAAATCCAGGTCAAAGTGCTTAAAAGACCCCAGTGTGAAGTTCCTGTGGGGCTGCAGACCCCTGCATGGAGCCCTTGCCCCAAATCAGCAGAGCAAGGAGCAGCAATTCCTCTGTTTTTCCTCCCAAGTGAAGATAAAAAGAGGGTAGGAGAAAGAAAACCACGAGCAGAGCTGTTTCCCTGCTCCTGTGTTGCCTCTGAGATGGTTATTTTGGGATCTGAGCTGTGTTTTGTTCTCTTTTTGAGATACCTGAAATGTTCAGTTCAGAATGTCTCAGGGGAAGGCTTAGGGGAAAAAAAAAAAAAAAGAAAGAAAGAAAAAAAAGAACAGATTCAGCACATTTCTAGTAAAGTTACTGAAGTAAAACCTGAATTTAGATGTTAATAACATGATCTGGAAGTTGACCCCCAGCCAATCTGATCTGGAAATTGACCCCAAGCTGTCCCATCTTGCGATGCCACCTCGACCACAGGCAACCAAGTTCTCCAAGGAAAGGAGAATTTCTGGAGACAAAACCTTCTAAGCCAGCTAAAAACCATAAATCCATTCTGTTGTGTTTATAAAGCACAGGTGAACCAAATTCTGTGTACAGAAGATGGATGTTCCCTCAAGTCCACTCTCAGCTCTTGGAAAGGGGAAACCAGGCAACTGGACATATCCTTGGAGTTTGAGGCTAGAAAGTGTAAAATGAGAATGTTGATCACTGGTTCCCTTGCTGCTGCTCGAGGTCTGCAGCCTCTTCCCAGGAGGTTCAGGGGTGCTTGATCCTCACTTGGCTCGTGGTCATTCCCAGAAACAGGAGTACAACATCCTCCCCTCCAGCTGGATAATCAGGAATGCCATCAGTCCATCACTGCATGTGAAGACTGGGACAGTTCTTAGCTATTCCTTGCAGCAGGAACAGCCCTGAGATAAAAAAACCCACATCAAATACCTCAGTATTTCCAGCAGGGCTGGATTGAGATGCCAGGGTCGCTTGGGGCTCTCTTGGGAGCAAACTGCAGTTCACCCCAGGAATTCTTGCTGTGTTGCAAAAGAATTGGAGAGGAAATGCTCCTTCAGGAGGCAGTGAGGGAAATGGAAATTCGGTGTGTGCCAGGGCGGGGATGCAGGATGCTGGAAACTGAGAGGGTAAGGAGAGGTGAAGCTCTGGTTGTGGAGAGAAGGATTTGGGGAGACCTTCCAGTACCTAAAGGGGGCTTACAGGAAGACTGGAGGGGGACTTTGGGCAAAGGGTGGAATTACAGGACAAGGGGGAATGGACTTAAGAAGAGGGAGGGCAGGGTTAGATGGGATTTTGGAAAGAATTTCCTGCCTGTGAGGGTGGTGAGGCCCTGGCACAGGGTGCCCAGAGAAGCTGTGGCTGCCCCTGGATCCCTGGATGTGTCCAAGGCCAGGCTGGACGGGGCTTAGAGCCACCTGGGCTAGTGGAAGGTGTTGGAAGATGGTCTTTAAGCCCCTTCCAACCCAAACCATTCCATGATTCTGTGATTTATTGATTGCTGTCTTTGGGGTGTGGGACCTGTTTTCCTGTGCTCAAGGGTTTGGTACAGCAGAGCCCTGTTCCATCCCGTCAGTGCACCACCGAAAAAGAGGGAGGGGGAATTTTGCTTTCTCTGGGAACAAAACTCACAGGAGCAGAACCCCAGCAACCTTGGCCACCACATTTCATTTGTGGTGAGCAGAAAGGCTGAGAGGAGAAGCCCTTTCCTTACGGATGCACCCAGCACTCCGTGTACCCACTGAGGGGAAACAGCACAGCAAGGAGGCAAGGAGGACTTTGGTGAGGCAAGAAAAGTGGTGTCAGTGTGGTTCTCATCACTCCAGTGCTCTTGGCAAGTCCCTCCTGAGGAATTCCACCCTTTGATTCAATGAGAAGTTGTTCCTTCTCCCCTTTGTTCTTGCCCAACTTACGTCCCGTGGAGATTTGTTTTTGTAGCTCCTGGGGATGAAACAACCTCTGACTGAAAATGCTAATGAGGTGCCCATGGTCGGATGGCTTTGTAAAAAGGGGGTTGTGGTTGAAATCCTTCATCATGCTGGGTTTGGGAGGTATTTTTGCCCAATCTTCAGCCTACCCAGGACAATACCTGGGCTCTGTTATAGAAATGCCCCTTTGTGGCTTTCCCCCCATCCTTTGGCTCTGGAAGGTCTCTCCTGCCCCGTGCAGATGATGCCTTAAGTTTTAACTTTTATATTTTTTAGAGTCTGTGCTGGTTTAGTGTGCAGTTTTAGCTTTCATATGAAGTGCTACTGAGCTCTCTTCACAGAGCAGATGGACAAAACAATTCCTTCTCCAGCTCGGGACCAAGGACAGCTTTCAGGCCCAGGAACAAAAACAACGGTGAAGGGAGAAGAAAAAACGAGGAGGATGGAGCTTCATAACCTGAAGCTGTGGTTGGACAATTAACTCCAATTTGCTGATGGAGCAGAACTTACCAAAGTGTGGGAGCTCGTGATGGGTTGTCCATTTTTTTGGGACCATTTGGGTGCATCTTGGGTGGCTCTTGTGCTGCCCAGGTGTGCCCATGGAGGCCTTTTAATAAATCCCTGCTTTATCCCTTTGCTCTGTCTAGTCTCTGTTCTAGGTCAGCTCCAGAAGGCATCACAGAAGTTCCTGCTCATAATTTCCTCCCTTTTCCTGTTGGAAGTGGGACTTCCACAGCCACAGCTGTCACTTGTGCTGCGTCCTCGTTCTCCTCCTCAGGGAATTTCCAGATTCCTCTTTCCCCGTGTCACCAATATGGTGTCTCCAGCCTGGGGAGGAGGATGGCACCTCCACGTGTCTGCTTATCTCCAGTCCCTCCCATGCTCCAGGTCCTCTGGAGACACGTCCTGCAGCCAAGCTTTCTCCGAAAAATATTTTTAACCCTTCCTCCCTCCCACTCGTCTTCCCAAGGCAGATCCCCCGGGAACTCGCTGAACAAGATCGTTCTCACTCTCCCCGTCTCTGGTGACTGCACAAAAGAGCTTTGCTCTGCTTTCAGAAATAAACTTCTTACACGTACCTTTCTTGCCTATACCCAGTTTTCTTCCTTGCATTTTCACACGAAATCCCAGTTGTCAGGCCAGCAAGGGGAAGTTTGAAGCCTGTTTGAATTTTAACTTGAAGCGGATGATATTTTTTTTAATTTTAATTTTTTTTCATCTTTCTGTATTTTGAAGTCCTTTGGGCAATGTTAGGCCTGTTTTTCCTGGCGTGTTCTCTGACCTGATTGACCAAAGTTTTTGTGCTGTTCTCATACTAATTTTGGAACTTTTTTGATGTCGAGCAGGCTTTTATTTAGTCTGGTCTTTAAGAGCTGTGGGTCCTACCCCAGTGCAAATACTTCTGCAGTTGTATCCTACACTTGATGATTGGACTGGACGACCTCGGAGGTCTTTTCTAACCTTAAGGATTCTGTGATTCCATCACCCCCAAGCTGTGGGAGCAGCACAGGGGAGTCTCTCATCCAAGACGGACCACGGAGTGGGGTGAAATCTCCTTGCATTGGGTTTTTGTGGCCAGGTTTTGGTAGCCAGGGGCTACAGGACTGGCTTCTGGGAAGCTGCTGGAATAAATTAAAT
Organism: Tichodroma muraria; assembly: GCA_013390105.1. Classification (NCBI taxonomy): domain Eukaryota; kingdom Metazoa; phylum Chordata; class Aves; order Passeriformes; family Sittidae; genus Tichodroma; species Tichodroma muraria. Next base: position 12,442 of record WAAG01093404.1, read on the forward strand.
TAATTCCCCCAGCTGAGTCTGTTTCACCCATGGCAGTAACCGGCGAGTGATTCCTGTTCAGTTTTTGGCCGTGCACGGCTCGGTGCCTGCCCGGAGGCCTCCTCCTGACTTTTTGAACCGGGTTTGCTCAGAACAAGGTGTGTTTCATAGCCGCAGGTATGCCCTGCAATCTCTTTCTCCCTGATTTAATCCTGCTGGGCAGAGGGGGCAAGAGGAGCAGAGATGTGTGGGTTTGTTCTCATTGCTGTTTCACGAGTGACGCTCAGTCCAGGGCTGTTATTTTTGGAGAGTTTGGCGCTCGTGTTTATTGTGGAGGCTCCTCGAGCTCCGGGGCTGTGAGGTGCCTAAATCTAAATCAGGATGACATTTAAAATCGGTTACGTGCTCTCCCCAAGTGTGCAGAGAGGAAACATGAGTAGACTGACTTCAGATCCTTCAAGTAATAAATCCCCTGTGGGAGTGTCATTAAAGTTCTCAGCACCTCCAGGTAATTATATTCTGACATAAGTTGTTTGGATCACAATTCAAGGTAACTCTAATCTGGACCTCATTATGACGGATAAAGAGGAATTAATCACTGAGCTGGAAGCGGGATTGTTCCCTGGAGGCATGTGGTCGTGACCTGCCTGCTGAAATTTGGGCAAAGATGGGACAGTTTTAGCTCAAATTGTGTGTGTAAACACAGATACAGGGAGAGGCTCAAGAGGGCTGGGCAGCACAGCTGACAGAAGTCAACGGGGAAGGAAGGATTGGGAAGGAAAAGGACGTGGAGAGGGAGATGGAAGTGGGAACTGAGAGTCATGGAACCGGGTTGGAAGAGAACTCAAAGACCACTCAGTCCCACCCCCTGCCATGGGCAGGGACACCTTCCACTATCCCAGGGTGCTCCAAGCCCTGTCCAGCCTGGCCTGGGACACTTCCAGGGATCCAGGCGCAGCCACAGCTTCTCTGGGTACCCTGTGCCAGTCATTTTTCTTCTCCCAGACAAAATTCTTCCACAAAACACAAGAGAAATTACGGTTTTTGGGAGCCTGCTGGGTTTGCAGGTACAATTCCCCTTCCAGAGCCCTGGACAATGAACAGCTGGGAAGCCCCCAGGAGCTCTGGCAGTGGAGGAGCAGCATTCCATTTCTCCTTGGGAAGGAAGGCTCATGCACAGGTACTCAGCTGATGGGGGGAGTTTGGAGGACAACAACCACTTCCAGCAGTTTTCCAAGCTCTGACTTTTAGGACTGGGCTCTGGGTTGTCTGCTCAGCCTTGCAGGGAGCAGAGAGGTTTTTTTTTTTGTCTAGGGTTATTCCCAGCCCTGGCACAGCTGCTCTGCTGGACAGTGCTGGAGTTCCCATCCCTGGAGGGATTTAGAAGCCACGTGGCACTTGGGGACAGGGGTTAGTGGTGGCCTTGGCAGTGCTGGGGGAATTGCTGGTCTCAATGATCTGAGTGGGATGATGGAATAAATGATTCTGTGAGTCTGGTTCTGAAAAACACACAAGGGGCCTGAAGTCCCACCGTGCTTCCCTTTCCCTTATCCCAAGTGGATGGCCCGATATGGAATACTGAGAACATGGCTGAGAAGAGAAAGATCTGGGGATCTTTTCTTCTTCAGTTGTTCCCCGGCACCACAGGCAGGAGTTCAGCTGATCTGGACTGGTACAAGCTCTTCCCCAGGGTAAAAGTGGTCCTTGCACTTTGTTCTTCAGGGGAATCCTCCGACACACCAGCGTGGCCCCAGCAGGTTTCATGTCCAATGTGGATCCTGGTATTTTACCTGCAGCAATTATTTCCTGGCCCAGAAAAGGTTCAAACCTACTTGAGCTTTCACTACAATTCAAATTTAACCAGAACCTGAAGAAAACAAACCATGTTCCCTCACTACCTTTGGTGCAGCATCCAAAAAATAGCCCAGTGTTTATTCCTTCATTATTGCAACCAGAATCCCCCTTTGAAGCATCAGTCCAGGGCAGGTATGGAGCAGTATTTACTCTGTGCATTTTTAACCCACCTTAGCAGGAACATGAGGGTCTTTCAGGAATCTGGGGGTTGTCAGAGTTTAAGGGCAGAGTTGCCTGTGCTTTCTGTCCAGTGATGAGAAGTTTTGCTTCCTTGCCTGTTCCCTCTCTTTGTTTCAATCCTTTTTATGTCAGACCTCAAGATTTACACACCATCCTTGATAACAAAGGCCTGGAAGATATTTTAAAGATACAGATGATAAAATACTGCATCTCTACCTTCTTTCCCCTTTCCTCTTGCCCAAGCAAGGAGGCTTTACTTGCTTTACTATATATTTACATTTTAAAAATTCTGCTGCCATCTGAAGCTGCTGGCTCCAGTTTGGCCTTTCTTGGGTGTTTTTTTTTTTTTAATTTGTTTTTTTGTTGTTGTTATCCTCTCGAGAGAAAGAAACCGCGCGGGTTTCCAAGTTCCTTGAATAAATGTCAAATAAAACATTCCAAACAATTATTCAAGCTGGTAATAAGCAGTGAGACATCCTTCCTGTAGAGAAGCTGAACAATGGTTTCCTCTGACAGAAGCACAATATTAGGAGCCTTCCATATGTTGGTGCTGATTTAAACGGCGGCAGCATCTCCGAGAGGGATCAGAGGCCCCAGTGAGTATCTGGATATCCTGTGGGAAGAAAAGCTCTGTGGGCAACACCCTGACTATCCCCCCCCCGACAAAATTCTGGGAGTTTTGTCCCTGTCTCCTCAACATCCTCCAGTTTTGAGAGCATTTTCTTCCTTCCCTGGGATTTTTAATCCTTCCCAGCACATCCAGGCTTGCCCTGAACGCCTCAGGGAGGCAGGTGAGCCATCCCTTACCTCCAGCCCAGGACGGCCTCCAGGGAGGAGCAGTGCTGGCTCCCAGTTTGGCCAGTTTGGTGTGTGTCCCCACAGCCCTGGTGAAAGCATCCCCTTCCCATTTTTGCTCCAGCAACATCCCCTCTCCTCCTTGGGCTGTATTCCCTGGGGAAAGGATCAGCGTGGGATAAGCAGCGGATAACAGTCACAGATAAAGACAAACTCCTTATTTTCCTCGCTTCTCCCAATTTTTAGATGCCCAAATGTGGGAGCACAGCTCTCACACCGGCTTTACTCCTCGGGTGGTGACCAGGATGGGCCTCTCCAGGCAAACCTGGCACTGATGGTGCTGCCCTTGCTGGAGCTGGTGGCCACCTCGGCGTTGGGGACGTGTGGAAGGTGACGGTGGGGGCAGAGTGCCTGGGGCTGGAAAGGCTGTGGCTCCTGGAGCTGATCCCACTCCTGCAGTCCAGGCTCAGCCCTGGAAGAGGGAAGAGCCCGTTCTGGTTGATGGGTCCCAAACAACGGGTGAGGAAATTGGCCGTGTTCCTGGATGTGGTGCCTCCTAAATCCTGCACAAACACGGAGAGCCGGGAATAACCCTGGGAGAGGGCAGAGCTCCTTGGGTAGCTCTTGCTCAGAGCAGCCTCTAAGTCTTTATTGACCAGTTCAGACATGGCCAGAAAAGGCTGGGATGTCTGGAGAGTCAGGAACAAAGTTCCCCTTCGGGCTGCTCTCCTTGATGCCAAAATCTCTCACCTTTTGGTGAAATTAAAAGGGGTTTTGGGCAATTTTTCTCTGTTGTGTAGCCCCAGGCATCAGATCTGGTAGAAGCACACCCAGCTGTTGTCCTGGGAGTCAGTGTGGTCAAACAGGCCCTTGGCTGGGGGAGTCACCTCGATGGTCACTTGTTCTTGGACACCATCACCATCCTGTGAATATCCTGTCCATTTGTGGCGATCTGGATTTTGGAGAGCTGGAGGTGAACCCTGTTCCTTGCTTGCAGGAGATCCCAAATCACAATCAGCCATGTTTTAGGAATTAATTTAATTTTCCCATTATTATCATTAGCAGTGTTACTAAAATAATTTTTTTTTTCTAAATTTTGGCCTCCCCAAATCACAGATACCCTCAAGCTTCTGGCTCGGGGTGTGTGCTGGCCAGGGAGGAGGGGAGAGCAGGAGGTCCAAAGGAGGTGGTGCAGCAGTTCTGGGGCTCTTTCCCAAAGATTTTTGCTCCTTGTGTGGACATAATCAACCTCCCGCTCAGGATCACCACTCACCACCCAAGGGTCACCACCAGCAGCTCAGTCTGCTCCTCCAGGCTTTAAAGCCAGCCTGGACCCACCTTCCCAGCAGAAATGAAGCCCCTCTGGGGAGGTCACCGTGGAGGAGAAGGGTGGTAGCGGCCTTGGTTTCACCCCAGCCCTCCATGTGCCGTGTCCTGCTCCTCACAAACCCACTGTGCAGCACACGGGGCCAGTCTTGGCGCAGGGAACCTTCTCAAGGGATTTCCCTCTGCTCCTGGGAGGAAGGGATATCTGGCTGATTTTGCAACGGGGCCAAGGGAAAGGTTTCACAGGCCCTGAACAAGTTGAGGCTGTCTGACCTCACGAGCTCCATATCCCACATGAAGCCGCAGGTATGGGGCAGCCTGGCTTGAAAACTCTCCTTAAATGATATTTTCCACCTTTTTTTTCTTGTTTTTTTTCTCTTCCAGGTATCACCAAAACCATGGGGGAAAACAGCCACGGAGAGCAAGACTTGGAGTCCTTTTAGCTCTGCAGGGCCTGGCAGTGGCACAGGGATGAGCTGCGTGCCTCAACCCCGCGCCCTCGAGGGCTCTGCAGATGGAGCCTGTCCCGCGTTCCCCAGGCTCCCCAAGTGCCCAGGGATGGATTGTCTCACGTCCAGCGTGTGGCTGCTCTGCATCCTCCCATCCTCACCACGGTCCTGCTGGGGAGAGGGGGGGAGGGAGCCCTCGGCCGGTCTCGGCACCCGCGCTCTGCACAATGTCCATTTGTTCTGGGTGCTAACACGAAATGACAAAAGACTCCAGATTCATGCTGAACAAAATTGTCCCCTTGCTAATTATTAGATTATGAAATGTGTTTCATAATGTAATGAATAATGGGGGGGGGGGGGGGGGCGNTGCTTGAATCTGGATGTTTTCATTGTTTGCCCCGGAGTTTTTTGTTGGTAGGTTGAAACAGAGATGCGAAAAGAATGGGAAAGGCTGGGTTTTATTTGTGCCCTGCCTGTTAAAACTGTGACTTGGCTCACACAGTAAGTGCAAACAATTCTCTCCTGGCAAGTGTTCAGTGGAGACATTACTGATGACAGACTTTATTAAGTGCAGGTTTGCTTGTTATTAAATTCGCTCTGTGCTTGTTTCCGAAGCTGCTGGCCTGGCCGGCTGCATCCTATTAGGATCTTTAGGAAGAAAGAAAGGAACAGAACATTGTATGCAGCACAGCCAGCGATGAGGTGATAGGGAAGCCAGCACTGGGGAAGGAGACCCAAGGAGATAATTAATTGCTACGTTTAAAACAAACATTTGTTTGGTTTATTGAGTTAATTCAAACCATCTCTTGGAGATTCCTGGTTTCCAGGTGAAGCCGGGCATGTGTTCCCATGTCAGCACGCTCAGGGCTGTGGGAGGTCAATGTATGTTGCATTAATTGTTTGGGGGGAAAAAAACCCCCCACCATTAAAGTAGAGGCATGTTTCTAATTTCTCAGAGCCTTGTTTAAACTCTTCCCTTGTCCCATCCCAGCTATTGTATGGACAGCATGCCACCAATGACAGCCTTTCTATACAAAATAAATCTCCTATGAAGTCTTAATCTCATGACTGAATGCTTTCAGTGCTGCAGTTCCCAAAACTAATGGCCCGGGCCATGTTAAAAATTCAAAGGTTTGAGTGTTCAGCAGGTGGGTGCCAGGTATTTCCTGAAAATCAGGTCCTTTTTCAAGGTGTCCCAGCTCCAGATCCCATCAGAGGGTGATTTGTGTGAGGAATCTTGGCTGATAGCTTGGAAGCACTTGAAGCAAATGGGAGCTGCTCAAATTTAATAGAGCAGGAATTGATCTCCAGTAGTCAAAGATGAAAAAGGGGCTGATTTTACACTGAAGATTTCAAGCATTTTTTGGACTGAGATTTTTTCAAGTGTGCCCCGTGAGGTGATACCATGCTCCCATCAGCCTAGATCAATATAACCATAATTTTGGATCAACAACTGGTTTGGTGTGGACATCTGGGGTTTTTTTCCCACTCTGAGTTTGAAATTTGTTCTTTAAAGCACATTTCTGATACGGGGCTGTCTGTTGAGGCTGATTGCAGTGGTGAAACTGCTCAGGTTAAATCCAGGAATTGCGGTTCTTTCCCTCCACAAGGTGAGAAATTCACAAAGAAAAACAGAAAAAAGTTGGATTTATCTTTTTTTTTTTTTTTTGTCCCCCTGCTTCTAATGGAACAATCTCCTTTCACCTCAGTTTTTGGGGGAAAAAGGAAACTGTGCCTGCCACCCAGTGAATTTTGTAGTTGAGGGACAAGAACTCCTCCAGCCAAAGGGTTCCAAGGAATGACGAGGCTGGGATGTGCCAGGCAGGTTTGCTCCCCTGGCATCTCTTGCGGCCAGCAAGGACCCAAAGCCCTGAGCTGCCTCTGGGCTCCATCTCTGTGTCCTTTGACTATCAAAAAACACAGGGAGGGAGGGCACAGAATAACAAAATACTTCTCTTCCCTCGTTCTTCCCTTCGGGCTTTTGAGGCACCACTAATGACAGCGGGTGAGAGTCTGTGTTTTGCAATTTATCACTTTGGCACTTTGGAGGAAGGGACTGGCTGCACTCCTGATCTCCTCTTTTCCCTCTGAGGTCACAGACACTGTCTTGTTTGGTGTTTTTTTTTTGCCTAGGATCCTGCCTGGAGACCTGGGCCTGGAAGGAGTTTCTCCAGGTCTCCTGCTTTTGCCACAGAGGTGACCTTGGGTGAGAGGTAAAGTCCCCTCCCCGGGATGCTCTGAGGGTCTGCGGTGGAGAAGAGCTTTACACAAAAGGCAGAATTGACTTCTCAGCTATTCCCAATTTAATTTGATTTGCACAGGCCACTCTCTTGCTCAAAAGCTCTGTCACAGCCCATCTTGGCATCCTGGAAATACTGGAGCAGTTTGATTTCTGGGTAAGTAATAACCTCCCTCAGTCAAAAGCTTTCCAGGGGGCTTTGTCTGCTGTCCATTTATTTTCTATAAGGCAGATGACTCCTCTCAACCTGAGATTGCTTTATCTCCCACTTTGCTCTCTCGCTGAAATAAATTGCAGGAGAAATCCATATACTCCCAGGAGAATTCAGGGGGATGGATGTACAAAGGGTGCCCAGGGAAAATTAATATCGTGTGATTCCATCTGAAAAATCATTATGAAGCTGCAGTCACAGAAAACCAGCTCCACCCCCCTCCTTTCATTTTGAAAAACTGGAGCATGAACATTTCAGGCCACGTTTTATCTGGGAGTCTCCCTTCCCAGCTTGGGAACACAATGAGGATTGTGTCCCAGGTATGTCGGAGCTATTTTGCTACTGTTGGTGAATTTAGATGGGAAAAGTCAGGCACAAAAGGGCTTAAGTGATTTGGTTCAATTAACTATAATTTATGAACCCCAATTCCCAGTTTGCTAATCAGAGTATCACACAATGGCCCTGATTTCAGAAATTGCTTAAATATGTGCCTCTGCTCGATGTTAAACATGTGCATAAAAATAGGCAGATGGGCCATTTTGGAAGGAGAAATGTTTTCCCAGTGAGATTTTATATCGCTAAAATTTAGCCCTTGTGTTTCATTTACCTGCTTTGAGGAGGGGAGAGTTTGGAGAAAAGAGGGAGTGCTGAAGGCTGAAGGACTCTGATGTTTTAAAAACTCTCAGCTCAAAGTCTTCCTGTGACGTGAGGGGCTGGAGGAGCTGCCAGTGAGGGCTCTCAGGGACACTGGGTCTCAGTGAAATGCTCAGGGTCAGAAAGGAAAAAAAAAAATCATCATCATTCCTGCAAGGTGAGAGGAGAAGACACCAAGGAAAGAGCAGGAAAACCCTCAGCATCCCAAGTGGTCATGATGGGATGGATGGAAAGGGAAGGGAGCTTCCTCCACACCATCAGAGCTTCACCAGCTTCAGCAAAGGAGGGCTGAGCTCCCATTTGGCATTTCACTGTCTCCCTGCCCTTACTTTTCTCTCTGTTTTTCTTATAAAGATGCCCAGAGACTGCAGTTCCCAGCTCTCTCCAGCAGCCTGTTGGGATTACCTGCAGAGGAGATAATTTTATGGAGTGATTCCCCTACCCAGGCCTGTTGTTGAGGACACATTCCAATGTTCCATCTGATCCCAGTTTAAAGCTCTTCCAAGAATTTATGTGTGATTTAATAAACAAAAGGCCTCTTGGTTCCAATTTTGTGCCTACCCCGACTTTTCAAACCTTCTGGCTCTGCACAACTCCCTGACAGGAGGGAGCCGGGTGGGGTCAGGCTCTGCTCCCAGGGAACAGGGACAGGATGAGAGGAAATGGCCCCAAGCTATGCCAGGGGAGGATCAGCTTGGATATCAGGAAGAGCTGCCTCATGGAAAGCATGGTCAGACATTGGCAGGGCCTGCCCAGGGAGGTTTGGAGTCCCCATCCCTGGAGGTGTCCAAGGAACACCTGGGAGTGGCACCCAGTGCTCTGGGCTGGTGACAAGGTGGGGATTAGTCACGGGCTACACTCAGTGATCTTGGAGGTCTTTTCCAGCCCCAGTGATTCTGGGATTCATCCTGGGCAGTCCTGTTGACCTGAAGTTTTGAGGACACTGTTGGATCCACGAAAGGCTGTTATCTCTGCCTCGTGCTCTGGGTGATGTTTCATTCTCCTTCTCTTTTCCCCGTGCTCAGCTAAAAACAGCCCACACTCACTGGTGTTTTAAACCGTTCTGAGCAAGATAATTACCTATTAGAAATTTCACAATTATTTCATTATGTATTATTACAGAAAAAAAATAATTAAAAACGCAATCCCATAATGCAGTTAATGGAAATTATTAAGCTCTACAAATAACTTCCATGAGAGTCATTATTTGCTGAACATGGGCTGAGGAATCCCAGGCAATTACATACAGAGCCACATCAGAGCAGAGTTGCTGTGAAAATGAGGATTTGTCACTTTGTAAGTGACACTCACCACAGATTCAAAACAAGCTGCATGGGGAAGGTCATCATCTGGAAAGTTCCTGCCCCAGGAATGGTGGTGTTTCCATGGAGATGCTCCATGTTTCCATGAGTCTCCACCGTAGCTGAGGATGAGCAGAACAACTCCATGGACCTTCTGCAAGGAGTTCTTGGGGGTGTCCCTGAAAACAGGGCCTCCAGGTGAGTCCAGACTTTTAGGAGTGTGTTGGAAGGGTTGGGGTGGCCATTCTGGGCTATGAATGACATCCAGAGTCAGGATGAGCCTGGCCCACGCCTGCTGGGGACCCTGCAGGGAGCAGGAGGCACCGCTGTCCTTCCCTCTCCGCGGCGTTCCAGACGTGGCTGCTCTCCTGCTGCCGCCACCACCCGCCTCCACGGGAGCCTGGGCTCCAGCCAAACCCTGGGATCTCCACGCAGCCCCATCACAGTCAGCTGGGGAGATAAATGCACACCAAACCCTGCTCTGACCTCGCTTTCTCGGAGAGCAACCCAACCTTCCTGGTGAGTACAGCTCCTTCTTCTTGCAGCCACCACCCCCCTCGTGCTGTTGGAAAAGTTCGGCTTTGATCCAGCTCCCTTCTGTCCCCACGGGGACTCCCAACCCTCATCCCTCTTCTGGTTAGTCTGTCAAAGCCAGATGTGCTCCTCCATCCAAGAGGAGGAGGAGGAGGAGGAGGAGGAGAAGGAGGAGGGAGGCAGCTGCTTTGCCCAAGGAAATGGTGGATCCATGAAACCACAGAAGGGTTTGGGTTGGAAGGGACCTTAAAGATCATCCAGTGCCACCCCCTGCCATGGGCAGGGACACCTTCCACCAGCCCAGGATGCTCCAAGCCCCACCAGCCTGGCCTTGGACACGTCCAGGGATCCAGGGGCAGCCACAGCTTCTCTGGAATACCCTGTGCCAGGGCCTCCCCACCTCACAGGGAAGAATTCCTTCCCAATATCTAATCCCAAACCTGCCCTCTGCCAGTTGAAATGATCCCGATTTCGTGGCAAATCCCGGGTCAGAGGTGTGTCCGCTCCTCAGACCTTCAAGGGCCTGCAGGAGAAAGAAAGCCCAAGGTGAGTTTTACCTGCACATCTCCTGGCAAAAATGGACATAACCAGAACACAGAGGTTTGCAGGACCTGCTCTGGCGTGTGGATCTTCTGAGAGATTCCATCCACATCATATTCTAGGAAAGGGAAAACACCACACGATTTCAGGCCAACATAAAGGCCTATTATTCCCCAAACGATCCCATTCCTTCTGCCCAACCCTGTTTCTGTGCCTATCCCCCCTGGAAGCCATGAGAGCTCTTCTATCCATCATAACTCAAGGAACAAAGGGCTGCCAAGGCCCTGGGGCTGCTGAGTCCCCATGTAAACAAGCCCTGCCCCATTCAGGGGAGCACAGGACGCTCGCATTGTCTGCCACACATGGATGTCATAGGGTGAAGGACACAAAGCCACGCATTGTGCTGGCATTCCCGTGTCCCCAGATGACTGCTGCCAGCCCTGCTGCATTCCCATTATCGGGGAAACAACCCCCAGTGCACTGAGGGGGCAGCAGGGGGGTTTTACTCGTGTCTCTGGGGGTCTGGGCTCACCTGGGTGCTAGAATCATTTTCCGTGGTGGGAATCAATCCCTGCTCCGGGCATTTTGCTGAGTTCAGGAAGGGGACATTTCAGTTCACATCTGCAGCAGGAATACCGTGGAGTCTGTTTTGCTCTCCCTGTTTGGATTTTATCCTAAAAGTCTGTTCCAACCTTAATGATTCCATGCGGGACGTGAAGAGCCTAAATCCAGGAGGTGGGTTATGATGAAAGGGACCTTTCCTGTCTGCAAAACCATGGAACCAGACTTAGAAGCATGCTGTCCACACCATCTCCAGTTCTCTCTGGGATTTGGGAGCAGCGGGATGTGGTGGCCTGGATGGACAACCTGGAACGCCCAGACTTCACCTCAAGAGGGAAGCATGGGTGAGTCAAAGAGAACTGGGTGGGTGGGATGTGTTAGACCTGTTGGAAAATCAATGCACACCACAAAACGCCCAAACCTACATTTTTCACCCCTTCACACTTGGAATTTGAAGTGCAAAAATACAATTTGTGGCAGAATGGGGTGTTTCCCCCATTTTTCTCAGTCTGATTTTATAAAAGCCTGAGGGCTGGAGCTGCAGGCTGGAGGAAGTGAAGGTGGCCTTTCCCATTTGTTTGGATCAGCTGGCTGGGATGGGCAGTGCCATTGCTCTGGTGCCCTCTCTGTCACTTCAGCGTGTCCTCTGCCTCAGAGCATCTTGTCCTAGAGATGGATCTCTCCAGTGGAGCTACTTTGCAACACTCGAGCAGTGCCAGAAGGTTTCCAGCCCTTCCCCAGTTATGATCTCCTTGTATTTATGCACAAGAGAACCAGGCTGGTGGCTCAGTTATATTTTCTTTTTTTTGAGGCCGTGAAACCCTACTCAAACCCATGCACCAAACTGAATGGAAAGGGATTTTTTTTGCCCTACCACTAAAATTTCACTTTTTAAATCCCCCACCTGACCCCAAAGAAAGCCTTCCTGCCCCTTCCTCCCATTCAAACATTCCCATTTCTGGGCTCTTCCCTCCTTTGTGATAGCACGAGCATTTTTAGCAGCAGGCTTTTCTTTCCCTGGGTTAAATTTAGCCCAGCTCATTCCTCCAACGTCCTGCCCCTGCTATTTCATTCCTCAAAGACTTTCCTGTCTCAACCATCTGTAAGATAGTTTCACACAGATGGAAATTCCTTTCTTTTTCGCTTCTGGGAAATGTTGATGTTGTAATGGCTGAAGGTTTTCCTTGGGATGTGGGTTTTGAAAGGGATTAATGCAGCCAGGAGAGCACCAATGTCTAAATGGTGGCGCTCCTGCTGCTCATCCACGTTTCTGTCATGAGGCTCTTGTGAGTCTGCAGCTGCGAGGCAAACAAATAATAATAGTTATTCCCAAGGGAAAAAAATATTACTCAGCCATCCAATATCTACCTCCTTGCCTGTCTGAATCTCTCAAATTGATACCAGGTCTGGGCTACTCTTTGTTTCAGGCACTGATGGTAGGGAGTAGGTCCTAGGTAAGAGCTGCAACGTTCCCAAGTAATCCCAGCCCTGACTATCACGGAATCATAGAAGGGTTCAGGTTGGAGGGGACTTTAAAGGTCATCCAGATCCACCCCCTTGCCGTGGGCAGGGATATCTTCCACTGTAAGGTGGACTTTGAAGATCCTGAAGAAAGGGGTCAGAGCATTCTATGCTGCAGTAGCTGCTGGTCCAGCGTTTGGAGTCGAAGGATGGAGCTGTTTCCTCCAAAACCACCCAGGAAATGATCCTGCCAAGACCCTTCCACACGGTCAGGATGGATGGATGGGTGCAAGCAGTCTGGAAACTACTCCTAAATGGCCAAGAGACAGGTTCAGCTCGGCACCTGCACTGCCTGGGGCTCTCCCCTCCAGCACCCTGGGGACCGGCAGCAGGGCTCGGAGGGGACAGGGGACAAGCCAGTGCCCCACAGCACCAGAGCCAGGCAGCAGAGGTGCATTACCCCACTCGTGGGTGGTCACTAAACTCCTCCATTGCTGCTCTTGGCTCCAATAATTCCTGGCTCAGAGGAAGAGACAAAGTGCACCAGGTTTTAGTGCAGCTGGAGCTTTGAATAAACAGGGAAACAACTTGTTCCCATGACTCCCCACCACCTTGGAGGTATTTTTGGTTGTTTATTACCCTCTTGTTCCTATCTTCCAAATCCCTCCTCCTCTCTCTTCTCTTTTTAATACACTAGGTAGACTCTGAAATCCTCAAGCATCCTTCCTCCTGAGGGATATTTGGCCTCGGGCGAGGCACAAATTACAGGTTTAACAATAAGGGAGAGCGTAATTATCCCTTGTGCCTCTCTCTAACGAGCTGACATGGGAGCTGCAAGCGCTGCAAATGTTCGGCATTTGCTGCTCTGGAGTTTGTGCTGGCCCCGGGGCAGAGATGGACAGCACCCGGGTCAGGGAACGGGGAGGAATTACAGGATTCAGCTCCTTCCCTCTGGGCTCCAGAGCATCCAGAAAGTGGGAGCATCATAGGAGGACAGAGATCCTGAAAGGACACAACCAGTGCTTCCTCCTCGAGGAAAAGCAGGATTTGGGTTGCGAAAGATATGGAGGGGTTGGTGGACATGACCAGGCTGTGTGGTTGTTGCTGGATCCACGGGGTTTTTATGGAGGAAGGACACTGGGAAAACACAGCCTGTGCTGCCTCGGGCATCCTGTGCTCTGTGTCCCTTCCTTTCCTCTCCTTCTTGCTTCTTTTCTGGAAGGTTTTCCAGGATTCCTCCAGCCCCAGCAATCCTGTCTGGGACGCTGAAAAATTCCTGTCCCATGACAAAACCAGCTCTCCATCTGAACTGGGGGGGCTTAGGCTGGAGCAAAGGAGGCTCAGGGGGGCCCTCCTGGCTCTGCACAGCTCCTGACAGGAGGGGACAGCCGGGGGGGTCGGGCTCTGCTGCCAGGGAACAGGGACAGGAGGAGAGGGAACGGCCTGAGGCTGGGCCAGGGGAGGTTTAGATTGGATATTTGGGAAAAATTCTTCATGGAAAAGGTGGTCATGTGCTGCAGTCCCCATCCCTGGAGGGATTTAGAAGCCGTGTTGATGTGGCACTTGGGGACATGGTCAGTGATGGCCTTGGCAGTGCTGGGGGAATGGTTGGACTGGATGATCTTTGGGGATTTTTTCACCTTTAATGATTCAGTGATTGTATGTGCTGATGGCACCATCTCTGCTCCTGCTGAGTGACACCAGGACCTCCCTGCCGGCCCACATGTAGGACAGGGGTGTCTACATGGCTTAAAAACTTCCAGTCAGAAAATAAATCCCTCCTGCTCTTCCTCTGGGAATTCTTAACCTGTTTCTCTTCTTCCAAGCTGCCAAGCCCTTCTTTATCATGGAGGACTGGAGAGCGACTTCCCACAGTGATGGGCAACTTCTGCCCAGGGAGGTTTGGAGTCCCCGTCCCTGGAGGTGTCCAAGGAATGGCTGGATGTGGCACTCAGTGCTCTGGGCTGGGTGACAAAGTGGGTATTGGTCACAGGTTGGACTCAATGATCTTGGAAGCCTTTTCCAACCTCAGCGATTCTGAGATTCTACGAAAATCTTTTCCTCAGGAGAAATCCCACCTCCCCCTCCCCCCCAGTATGTTTCTGTTTTGCTCTGATCCACTTCTGCCACTCAGGCAGAAAGAACACGTCATTTTTGGCATTATTTTTCTGCCCTTGAAATGTGGGTGTGCTGGGCGAGAACCTTGCAGGAGAAAATATCTGGAAAAAGTGGAAGGGAAGGTTCAGTCCAGGATCAGTGAGGTTTAGGGGTTAAAGCTGTGGGTAGAGCCAGCCCTTGCACCCCCTCAACCTCTGCACGGCGCTCGCCAGTTTTATCTCGGTTTCGCTTCTATTTGCTGTTGTTGTTCTTAATCATAAAATGACTATTTGTGCAATGCAAATAGCAGAGCCTGCTGTGAGCCACTTAGCAGAGCCCAGAAATGTCACTCTCCACATTCATCCAGCCTCTCCCATGCTGGGTTTTCAACAGCTGCACTGGGGCGCCGGCCGCGCTCTTCCAGGAAAGCGCGATGTCACTCATCCCTCTCTCCACCACCCTCCTTGTCCCCTCCTTGCTTGGATTGTGGCTTCCAGAGTTGGGACAGCCTTGTCCAGGAGGGATAAGAGGTTGTGGCCGCTCCAGGCTTGCCCATTTTTTTTTGTTGTTGTTGTTAACACTCAAACATTCGAGCGTTGAGAAGGTTCCAACAGCTCCAAAGGGTTAATCCACGCTGGGTGCTTCCTGACATGGTGGTGTCCGGTTGAAGGTTGGACTTGATGCTCTTGGACGTCTTTTCCAAGCTTTGTGATTCCATGATTCTACACCCAGAGGGTGCCCCAATGGCAGGATGTGTCCTGGATCCATCCTGAGTGCATGGGATGGTTTTCTTCGCAGGACAATTGCGGAGTGTTACTCTTTGTTTGAGGAATTGGGGGGTTTCAAGCCCATTTTTTTTCACAGCTGTTCTTTATGAGCACAAGGTTCTGACCTGCCTTCCCTAATGGCATTTGGGATAAATTTGGGCCAGGGTGGAAGATGCCCCCCCCCCCCATCTTAACCCATCTCAGAAATACTGGAAAACCTGTGTTCTCGCTGCTGACTGAAAATGTGAAAATCCTCACTTTTTTGCCTCCTTTTATTCTTTAATCTGAGCACTTTTCCTTGGGGTTCAACTAATATTTTAATTCGGTTCCACGTTGCTTTTGCATCTGTGGCTCCAAAAGGAATTTAGGCAAAAGCACCACTTTGATATCAGCCTAAAGACTTTCCCCTCATGCCTCAAACAAGATGCTTCATCCACACCCCTGACTGAGAAATCCCCAAATCACTGCTTGCCAACAGTCAGAGCAGAGGATAACAGGGGACTGCTGCTTCCTTACTTTCCCCACAAGTTTAATCTGTGGCTGGAGAGGACGGGTGCCATCCCAGGGACACTTGTGCTATCAGCAGGCTCTTGACTCTCAATCCCAGACAGGCATTCCTGTCTGCTCAGAGAATATAACTGCAATTTTAAAGCACCCTGGGCAGCATGAATTCTGGCAGCCCTGTGCAGTAGCAGTGTCAGGAGCACAGGAGTTGCTTTGCCTTGGTGGGCTGTAATGGCAGCAGCTCAGAGGTAAAATGGATCAAGTGGAAAACCCCCACAAGATGAGAGGAAGAGGCCATCTGACACCCCTGCAGCATCCCTGCCGTGGCAGCCAGCCTGGAAGGAGGTGGAGAGGGATGGGGGGAAAGTTTGGGAAGGGCTGAGCTGGCAAAGAAACCCTGTTGGGTTGCAGAGGACTTGGGGAAAGGAAGGTGGAGGAGGTCAGGAGTCAGGGGATGGGAAGGAGATGATCTTTAAGGTCCCTTCAAACACAAACCATTGTGTGATTCTGTGATAAAGAGGGCACCAAAGCAGAGCCAGGCTGGATCCCACTCCACACGGGGATGTGACATTTTTCCTGCTGTGGTACAGGGAATGAAGTGGATGGAGCCAAGGGAATAACTGCAGAGGGGTGGCAAACACCTGGGAGGTGATCCCCAGTGGGTCTGTGAGGTGGCAGGAGACCCTGGAGAGATCCAGAGCGGCAGACACGGGGCTGAGGCAGAGGGAGAGGGAGATGCTCCTGACAAAACTGTGGCTGTAGCAGAAGGCAGGAGACTCCTGCCAGCCCCTGTCCCTTTTATACAGGTGCCAAACCAAGCCCGTCTTCCTTCTTTTGTGCCTTGCTTATGTCAGGAGGGCTGAAAATGCTGTAAAGCATCGAGGAATGTGCCAACAGAGCTGCTGCCAAGCAGAGCCCCTGCAGCCCTGGCACTTCTGCTGAGCACAGGGTTGTGTTTGAAGGGGGTTTGGGGGGAGATAAGAGGTTTTCCCTTATCAGTGGCCAGGTTTTGGCAGGGCAGCCTGGCTGGCTCATGTCCATGCCCCCTGCCTGGGGAGGGCAGCTGCCTAAGCAGCCAGTTTGGGTATTTCTGCAGGGTTCCTCCTGCCTTGGTTTCATTTCTGGGCATCTTTCACCGTGTTCTTATGGTGATTTGAGTTTCATCATCCTGGCTGTGGCCTGGTAGGGATGTGGGGAAAGCCACGAGCTGGTGTGATTGTCCTTTCTCCCTCTCGTTAGCGCTGCTTGGAAAGATCTCGATGTCTTGTGAGATGCTCATGGAGCAACTCATCAGTGCAATCCCTGAACTTACTGCATCAATGATTTTCCCACTCTTCTGCAAAATTCCCAGTGCCATCAGGCTGCATCTGCAGGATTGGAAGGGAGACTCTTTTTTCTGATTTTTGACAGCTCAGGCTGCTTTGAAAGCCCTGTAGTCTGGGAAGTCCCCACTTAATCATCAGGATTAAGAGCACGGTCTCATAGAGGTGACCAAAATTTTGCACCATGGATGTCGGAATATTGTTCTTTATTATTATCCATGTTCCACTAAGTGGCATCATATCCCTTGTTTCTGTTCCCTCATCTTAACTCTGTCTCCAAATATTGAGAATTTTCTTTATCAAGCAGACAGGAAATAATAAGGGAGGAAAAAATATTTGCCAACTGAAGGGAAATGTGTTTTTGGAAGAATTTTTTCCCAGTTTGTGGCTGAAAAAAGGAGAAGCAATTGATTTGGGAAAAAAAGAGAAACATTTCATTTAAACTCCCCTCCCAGCTCGCTCCCTTTGGATCCTTCAGGTTCTCCCCAACCCCCCCCAGTGCAGAGTTGGCTCTGTTCTGGGCTCAGCAGCCACTGTGTCATTCGGGGTCCTTGCACTGAGACCTTTCTAATTTGCAGAAAATGTTTTCAAAATGAAATTTTCACAGCGAGTGGGTTTTGGCAGCGGGAGGCTGGCAAAAGGAGAGCCCGGGCCTTTGGGGACAGGGAATGAGATTCCATAGCTCCAAGATGTTTGCAGTTATGTGTGGCCAATGACGGGCCTGGTTTGAAACGAGTGACCCTGCGCTGGTCTCTGCCCAGTCCAGAGAGCCAAGGAAACACTGCAGGAGGGTCTGTCAGGCATCACCCCCATGGCTCATGTGGTTCTGGAGCAAGGGGCAAGAGGAAAAAAAAAAAAAGAGGAAACAGCTTCAAATTGCACCAGGGGAGGGTTAGGTTGGACATGAGGAAAAAAATTCCTCATGGAAAGGGCTGTCCAGCCCTGGCACAGCTGCCCAGGGCAGTGGTGGAGTCCCCATGCCTGGAGGGGTTTAAAAGCCATTTGGATGTGTCACGTGCGGACATGTCAGTGGTGGCCTTGGCAGTGCTGGGAGAACAGTTGGACTTAAGGATTTTAGAGGGTTTTTCCAGCTTAAACAACTCTGTGATTCCATGATTTGGCTTATCCACGCTCACCAAAGAACCAGGTGAGGATGAACTTTGATACGCAGGGAGCTGTTTCTGTCCTTGCTGAGCAGCTCTTTTACCAGATTAATAAAAGAGGAGAGATCTAGGTTAGAAATTAGGGAGAAATTCCTCCCTGTGAGGGTGGTGAGGCCCTGGCACAGGGTGCCCAGAGAAGCTGTGGCTGCCCCTGGATCCCTGGAAGTGTCCAAGGCCAGGTTGGACACTGGGGCTTGGAGCCACCTGGGCTACTGGAAGTTGTCCCTGCCCATGGTGGAATTGGATGATCATTAAGGTTCTTTCCAACCCAAACCATTCCATGACTCCATGGCATCTGAAGGGTGAATTAAAGCTTTTGCAATTGAAATTGAAGGAAAAACCCACACCAGACTGACCAAGGGCTTCACCAAAAAGTGATGAGCCAACACGAGCTGCCACGGCTGGGCAGCTCTGTTGGCCATCCAAGAGAGGCCAAGGGGGTTTGCAGGTGTTGCAGGAAAAGGTGAATTTGCAAGGAGGGTTTAAAACAGGAGGCACTGCTGCGGTTGTTTTTGGGGCTTTCCTCAGCATGCAGCCAGACAGGGAAAGCAGCACAAGATTCCTTGCTTGGAGATCCAGCAGCTCATAGAGGATGAACCAGGGTTGGAGATGGAGGTGGGACCTGAGGTGAGACAGGAGGGGGCCCAGAGGCTCTGGAGAACGAGGCCAGTCCCTTATTCCCTCCTCAGTGCAGGGGGTCAGGATACAGAAACCTTGACCTGACCACTTGGAGGAGCTAAAAATCCCCTTGCAGAGAGGTGTTTTGCAGGTGCAATGAAGGCAAATTTTCACCAGAGGAGCCCAGAGGAGAGGCTGTGGCAGTGACCCCGTGCAGAACAAAAGCCCTGATGAGCTGTTGGGAGGGCAGTGCCTTGAAATTCCAGGGGCAAGGATGAAGGCTCCAGGGATGGAAGAAAACCTGCCCACACCACCTGAGGCTGCTGTGGATTTGATCCTCGTTATCCACAGGAAAAAGAAATTCTACATTCAGGTAGAGCTGTGGGTGGTTGTTTGAAGATCAGGCCGGGATAAACAGAGCTGTGCTGAGCCTGATGCCTTAAGTTTTAGCTTTTATATTTTTCAGATCCTGTGCCGGTTCAGTGTGTGGTTCTGGGTTTCATATTGTGTTGGTGAGCTCTCTTCACAGAGTAGGGAGACAAAACAATTCCTTCTCTAGCCTGGGACCAAGGACAGCCGATACAAATTTCAGGCCCAAGAGCAAAAACAGAGGTGAAGAGAGAAAAACAAGGAGGATGGAGCTTCATAACCTGAAGCTGTAATTGGACAATTAACTCCAATTTGCTGATGGACCAGAACTTATCAAAGTGTGAGACCTCGTGATCATTTGTCCATTTTGTGACCATTCTGGGGTTCACCTTGGGTGTGGCCTGGCCAGACTCTTGTACTGCCCAAGGTGTATCCATTGAGGCCTTTTAATAAATCCCTACTTTAACCTTTTGCTCTGGCTAGTCTCTGTTCCAGGTCAGCCTTTTCCAGGCATCAAGCCCACCTTGGTTCCAGGACATGGAACAAGATAAAAATGCCCTGTTGGGTTGGACATCCCCATCCCTGAGCCAGGGCTTTGCTCATCCTGCAAAGCAAGGAGGAATTTCAGACAGACAAACTCTGCAGAGCCATGAGAAACTTGGGATTCCAGGGCTCTGAGAGGGACCAGCTGTGGGCTCCCAACCCAGGCTATGGATCGTGGTCCTGCAGCTTCCACATGCACAGTAATTTTCATTGTAATCTTTTCTTTTACTTTTGCAACCTTTCAGACTCAGGGAATCTCTTGGCTTAAAAGCCGAGGGCTGCTTTTTGGGTGTTTTTTATATAAAGAGCTCAGCAGGAATCCAGAATTTAAGAGACGAGAGAATTGCTCACCCTTCAGATACTGGCAGCGAGCCACTCTTCCAGTGTATTTCCCTGGAAAGAGGGGAGGAATATGTGGAAATAAATCAAAACCAGTGCTTTAAAACCCTCCTGATAAGCACCTTCACACCTGAAGTAGATGTGGGATGGCTTTTCAAGCCAGCAGCTTTCCTCACCTGGCAGATCCAAGCAGGGAAATCCAGAGC
This sequence comes from Tichodroma muraria, assembly GCA_013390105.1. Classification (NCBI taxonomy): domain Eukaryota; kingdom Metazoa; phylum Chordata; class Aves; order Passeriformes; family Sittidae; genus Tichodroma; species Tichodroma muraria. The sequence goes on from WAAG01093404.1 coordinate 32,454, forward strand.
TGGAAAACCATCACTGGGCTATGCCTGAATGACTGCTTCTGTGCAAATGCTCTATGAAAATGTGCACTTTTTGTGAGTCAGGGTCACCTCATTGTGCTGTTTGTACCACACCTGCTGGGCTGGAGTCAGTGTCTGAGGGATGCTGCTCATGCCTGTGTTTCCAGCAATCCCAGCTGGGGAAGGATTTGTGTCCTGGGGCTGTATTTTAAAGCAGGAAATGTAAAAAACAAAAAAATAAAATAAGCAAAAAACAACAAAAAAAAGAGATGAGTAAGTGATGCTCCACAACGTGTTAATTTGGAGGTCTGTGTATCTTTAACAGATTACAAAATACAAATATAAATACAAAAATATAAATATAAAATATAAAAACAAAATACAGTTGTAACACTGTATTTTGAGGTTTTTTTCTATGGTGTTCATGAAGAAAAAAACTGAAAACTGGGATTTCTGATTTCCCATCTGAGGCTATGAGGTCGGATTGGATCATAGATTCATAAAATGGTTTGGGTTGGAATGTACCTTAAAGACATCTAATTCCAGCCCCTGCCATGGGCAGGGACACTTTCCACTACCCCAGGTTGCCCCAGGCCTCCCAGGGATCCAGGGGCAGCCACAGCTGCCCCTGTGCCAGCCCCTCCCCACTCTCCCAGCTGGGAATTCCCTCCCAAGATCCCACCCCAATCTCCCCATTCCCAGTGGGAGCCATTCCCTGGGTCCTGTCCCTCCATCCCTTGTCCCCAGTCCCTCTCCAGCTCTCCTGGAGCCCCTTTAGGCCCTGGAAGGTCACAGTAAACTCTCCCCAGAGACAAATCACAGAGGTTTGGCCACCCCCAACCAAAGGTAGGCTGTGGTGGGCCCAGCTCACCCCTCTCCACCAGGAGCTGCTGTGGTGCCAAGGAGCTTAAAGAACAACAGAGGAAATAACACATCAGACACCTCTGTCACCAGGTTGCCTCATCTTATGCATCACTGTCTTTGATGACCTTTTTCAAGAGCTTTCTCTTAATTAAAGTTATTTTTCGCCGACCAAGGAGGGACACAGTGCTTCTGACACTTCCCTTCAGTCATCGTTTCCTTTGTTTGTCTTTGCTTTGCGTTGTCATTTCTTTCAGGTGAATTCTTGAACCAGAAATGAATCAACTTCTTTTTTTTTTTTTTTTTTTTTTTTTTCCCTTCGCTCAAAAGCACGAAATGTCCCGCAGAGACCGGGCCCATTCTGCTTTCTGAACTCAGCGTTGGCACCACACCGCGGCGAGGATGTGTTTGACGAGCTCCTAATGACACTGCAAAGAGCTGTCCCCTGCTCCTGGCTCCAGCGTGGCACTGGAGGCTTTGAAGCCTGGACAAGTATTTAATTGACATCACGGAGCTGGCCCGGTGTCACCGTGCTGGAGCTGTCAGAACAAAGTGAAGGAACAATGGAAGTGACCTTTTTGTTTAGAGGATGTTGGAGTAGTGGGAAGAACAGCCAAGAATTAGAGAAAATGGGATTCCTGGGGCTTTTCCATGAGTTTCCACCCTGTGGCATGAGGTGTAGAAGGGACTCTGGGGATCACCTTCCACTATCCCAGGTTGCTGCAAGCCCTGTCCAAGCTGGCTTTGGACATTTCCAGGAACGTGGCAGCCACAGCTTCCCTGGGAAATCTCTGCCAGGGCCTCCCCACCCTCACAGGGAGGAATTCCTTCCTAGTTTCTAATCTAAACATTTAATATCTAATTTAATTGAAAGCCATTCGTGTCTTTATATGCTGCATCCCAGAAGAAATGAGGTGTGCTGGATGTCCAGTAAGGCTGGAAAAATTTTCAAATGCAATTTTTGGGGTGAAGGAGGGGAAAAAAAAAAAAAAATTATTGACCAAACCTTCAGTTCCGTGAGGTCTCTTTGCCAAAGGCAGAGAGTCCACGGGATCCATGTGGATCCCACATCAGGTTCCCAGGCAGGGAACTGGGATGTGACCACCACCAGCAGAAGAGGCCACCAGGAGTGGTGTGATGACAAAGGTACCTCCCAGCTGGCACTGGCCACGTCCCCGTGTGGTGTCTGCTGGTTTTACTCTGGTTCCTGTCTCCTTTTCATCCCCCCTGGCTCAGAGCAGCCAGGACAGGCTGCTAGCACAGAAATGTGCTGCTGTTTATTTTTACACACCCCTGCTTCTCAAGGATGGAGCGTGTGGGAAGAACAAATGATCTGTCCTTGCAGATTGGAAGGGAGGGAAGGAGTAAACAGGATTTTAAGGCAAGATTGGGCTTGAAAAACCAGCAAGCCTCTATTTTAAACCTCGACTGGGCTCAGAGGTGAGTTTACAAGGAAAATGGGTGGCTTTCATCCCTGGCACAACCAGGAGAAGAGAAAGCCAGGCAGGAGAAATTTCTGAGAGAAGTAGCCAGGGCTTCTGCGAGGGTCAAGAGGAAGGATCCTCTTCCACAGGAGCTTGGCCATCAGCACAGCAGGCACTGGCTGTGCTTGGGCTGTAACCATGGAATCATCATGGAATCATGGAATGGTTTGGGTTGGAAGGGGCCTTAAAGCTGCCATGGGCAGGGACACCTTCCGCTGTCCCAGGGTGCTCCAAGCCCTGTCCAAACTGGCCTTGGACACTCCCAGGGATCCAGGGGCAGCCCCAGATTCTCTGGGAAACCTGTGCCAGGGCCTGCCCACCCTCACAGGGAAGAATTCCTTCACAGTATCCAATCTAGCCCTGCCCTCTGGCAGTGGGAAGCTGTTCCCTGTGTCACCCCAGGCCGCTCTCCAAAGAAGGATTTCTTCCTAATATCTAAGATAGGATCATGCAGGATTTGTGGGCACCCATGGATGCTGTTTTCCAAGGGTTTTGCCCCCTTTAGGAGGACTGGGTGAGTACTGGATGCTTCAAAGGAAAGGTCTGATCCCAGCTGGCATCAGCTGTGGATCCAATGTTCTCAGCCCAGGACTATTTTATTGGATTGATTATCCTTGCTGGTGTAACTAGCAGCTTTGTAATCACAACTCTTATTCTTCATGGGTCTCCACAGACCCATTAAACCCCATTGTAATCTGTAGGATCCCTGGAGGATAAGAAAATTAATAGCAGTGCCTGTGCATCACAATTACCACCAGGCAAAGCTCAGACATTCCTTTTTACTGGAAAGTTCAACTCTCTGGAAAACAGTGATTCAGAATTACCAAATCTTAAGAAAACAGGAATACTGAAATAAAACACCAGAACTCCTTTTCTCAGCTATTTCAAAACCTGCACCTTGAGCTGCTCTAAGGGAGACCAGACTATTTTTCTTTTAATTTACTCTTAGTGTTGTGTTAAAAAAAAAACCCACCACAACCAGCTGCTTCTCTAATTAACATTGAGTGAAACAGCTTCTTTAACCATCTAATTCAAAATGTCAAACAACTCCCAGCAGCGAGACACACCTCAAACAAGAAGATAAGATGTTTCATTAGAGCAGGAGCTGCTTGCAATATTGTGGAAAATTGATAGCAGGCAAAAAAATAAAGCAGGAAAATGAGGAGCTGGAGTGGGAGGCAGGCAGGAGAAATCCTAGGTGAAGTTGGCACCCAGCTGTTGTCCCAGGCAGATTGTTACGTGAAATTCTTTTCCCCCTCTTTCTATTCTAATTCTTTTTCCTGGGAGATTGATTGATTTCCAAGAGGAATTTTCAGTCTTGCCAAAACTTCATTTTTCTGAGAAACTGCAGTCGTGATAAACATGCAGCACCCACGCAACCTCTGCTGTGAGGTTCATGCACACCCCCAGGAGATCAGACAATCCATTTTCTGCCCGTTTTACAGCCAAAGAAGCAGCCCAGGAGTGTCTGAGTCCCCTTTTCAGGGGTTTGGAGCCACAGGTTGGTCTTTAAGGTCCCCTCTAAGCCAAACCATTCCCTGATTCTGTGATTAATCCATGTTTAACCACTGGCTCGTAGGAACTGCAGCTCCTCCTATGGAGCAGGAGCTTTGTAAATATTCAGAGGACACACTCTACTTTGAAAAAATCTCAGTTTAAGTTCATATAATCATAGTCAGGGATGAAAACAAGAATAATTAATGTAGGAAAATGGAAGAAATAAGAAGAAATTCCTGACTGTGAGGGTGGTGAAGCACAGGCTGTCCAGAGGAGCTGTGGCTGCCCCTGGATCCCTGGAAGTGTCCAAGGCCAGGTTGGACAGGGCTTGGAGCACCCTGGGACAGTGGAAGGTGTCCCTGCCCATGGCAGGGGTGGGAATGAGATGATCTTTAATGTCCCTCCCAACCCAAGCCACTCCAGAATCCCGTAAATGTGTGAAGCAGCATTACTCCCCATGGGAAAGAAAATGAGTGGAGGCTTCAAGGTATTCCTGAATCTGGCACGTGACTGCATCTCCAAATCTTGCAGGCAGCACCTGAGGTGGGAACCAGGACCTCAGCCTTGTAATGACACTTAATAGCTGTGGAAAATGCCTGGGAAATACGGAATTATAGATTTGTTTAGGCTGGAAAAGCCCTCTAAGATCATCCACACCAACCACTCCCCCAGCACTGCCAAGGCCACCACTGACCCCTGTCCCCAGCTGCCACATCCCCATGGCTTTTAAACCCCTCCAGGGATGTTTTGCTAAGCTGGACTTGAACTTCTGCTCTGCTTTTGACCCTTGGTGTCCAGTGAGGGTTCCAGCCACCAGACGTGGCCGTGGGTTGGGTTGGGAGAGCAGGCGTGGGCTTTTGGTAAGGGTCAGGAGCTCTCCCACAGCCTGACCCCCTTTCTACTATTTTCTTTTTTCCTGCAGGCTTTCTGACAGAGAATTTTTGGAGGGATTCCTGCTCTGCTCCAGCCTGTGACCGTTCGTGCTGTCAGAATACCTGCTGCCATTTGTACTGTCCAAAAACCAGACCCTGCTGCCCGTGCAGGGCGTGTGGGCAGCAAGGGTCAGCGAGGGGCTGGCACCACAGATGGGGTGAAAGAAAAGGTAGGAGGAGGCTGCACAGACGTGTTTGACTTGTCTGGAAGCTGTGGGAGAAGCCGGGAAGGCAGCTGGAGAGCTCTCCCTGTGGGAGGTGAAGAGTTTTCCTCCCTCCCTCAGGTGGTGTTTTTAGAGTTCCCCAGGTTTCATGGGATCACAGATTATCCTGAGCTGGATGGGACCCACAAGGATCAACCAGTCCATCCTCTGGCCCTGCACAGACACCCCAACAATCCCACCCTGTCCCTGGAGAGGTGTTCAAACGCTCCTGGAGCTCTGGCAGCCTCGGGGCTGGGACCATTCCCTGGGGAGCCTGGGCAGTGCCCAGCACCCTCTGGGGGAAGAAACTTTCCCTGATATCCAAACTAAACCTCCCCTGACGCAGCTCCAGCCATTCCCTGGGTGCTGTCCCTGTCCCAGAGCGCAGGGATTGGAGTTTGCTGTGGGATCGTTGCCACCCTGGGCGGGCTCTGCGTCCCTCTGCTGAGTCAGCAGCGGTCACAAGCCATCCTGAAGCCCCCGCAGTCCATCTCCATCCTCACCTCTGCTCCCTGCTGTCCCACGGGACAGTCAGGGACACGGGGACAGCGGGGAGCACCCTGCACGTGAAGAGAGGGCAGCTGTGCTGCTGCTCCGAGTGAAACCGAGTCTCCTCATATTGTTTGAGTAACAAACAGAGGAAATATCTGTAATCTCTCTTCCCTGCCACTCCTAGGGAGCTATCTCGTGGCCTTTCCTGTGGAGTCCTCTGCTCTGGTTCTGCCTGTGGGAACTGCTTCCCAAATGGATTATTCCAGTTTGGAGCAGCTCTTCTCAGGGATCGGGGTTTTTTTTGGGTTTTTTTTTTTTTTTTTTTTTCCTTTTTTTCTCCCCCACAGGGTTCTCCTTTTGCACATCTGTCCTTCCTGGCAGGAGGAAAAGAAACGGAGGGATCTCCAGTTTCTGCCTGAGTTGGGATGCTCTGGCAGCTCCTCTCCTGCCGAAGCTCACTTCTTGATGCTCTGCTCCCTTCTGAGCCAGAAGGGCCCCCCCGAGCCTCCTTCTCTCCAGGCTGAGCCCCTTTCCCAGCCCCCTCAGTCGCTCCTGGTGCTCCAGCCCCTTCCCCAGCCCTGTTCCTAAAAGCACCTTAGGTCATGCCACGGTCCCTGAGCTTTGGAGGGCAGCTGAGGCTCCTCACTCCTCCCAAGGCAAGCTCCTAATTAAATCCCTGGCTACATTCTCCCCTCGAGCAGATTCCCATCCTGCTGTGTCTGTGCTCCCCCTGCTCCCTGATGAACCGACCTTCACCCCTGGAACAGAAACAGAACTGCTTCTCTCTATGGTCCGGGGGAAAAAAAAGTCTTTCTAAGCTTTGGAGGTTTAGGATGAGCCCTGGCCACCCATGCTGGGAGCCTGGATGCCTCCCAGCCTTTCCCAGCCAGTGAACTTCTCTCCCAGCACCACACACCTGGATGTCACCTGGAAGAGAGGCAGGACTTGTTTCAGCTCCCCCAGGTCAGTCAGCTTGGCTGAAAACTTTGATTTTTCTGTTCCCTCTCACCGTTGCACCACTCCAGCATCTCTTGCCTCCAAGCACGACAGTTTGGGTTCAGCCTTTTAGCAAAATAAATCTCATCAGAACTACCCAGCATGCTCCAGTTGTGGTCTCACAGTGGCATCAAAGTTTCCTGACCAGCCCTGGAGCATCCCACATGCCAGGATGACAATTTTTGCCTCAGTTTCTCAAAGATAAATATCCCCCATCTCCGTATTTTCTCCCCTTCCACCATTCCCAAACTGTAATTTTCCCCTTTTAATCCAAGGTTTTGTTTGATCTGCTCAGCACATGCTCTCATACCTTATTAAATTCCACCCTTTTTAGCTCTCAGGCTTTTTGTCTTTTATGATAATTTCCAATTCTTCCCTCTGCAGAGTCTCTATCTCTCTACCCACAGCAACCATCAGCTTCCTGCTCTTCCTTTAGTCCCAACTATTAGTGAAAATATATATTTTTTAAGAAAGGTGCCCAAAGTCTCACATTTCAACTCCGTCACGAACTTCATTCCCATCCATTGCTTCCCCTCCCATCAAAACCTGGTGTTTTCCACCCCCTGGTGCTCCCTCATCTTCACAGTTTCCAAACAAATCCTCTTTTGTTGGGACATTACTGGATAAATAAGGTGCCAGGCAGGATGCAAGCAAATAGATCAGCGAGACCTCTCATAATTCACTTTTCTAGGAAAACTCCGGTTTGTGGCAGCAAATCAGGGATGGAAGGCAAGGAAGAAAAGGCAAGGAGGCAGCTCCTGCTGTCAGGAGCGATTGTCTTGAGCTGCAACAGATTTCCTACCAGGACAACCGGGGTTCATCCCACCTGGATTTTGATGTCCCAGGTGCAGGATCCACTTTGAATCCCTCGTGCTCAGGAGGAGGAGCAGGTCCGGGTCTGTCCCTGGCTGATTTTATTGATGTGATGCCACAGGTTTGTCTATTCTCTGCAGTTTAAACAAAAAAAGCTGCAGCTGCTGGGAGAACTGCTCCAGGCTGAGCTCTGGATGGTTCCTTGGCATGGGAACATTTTAAACATGGCTTAATAACGGGGAAAAAACTCGATCCCCAAACTGTGTGTTGGCAGGACACGAAGTGGGAGATGGGCAGCACAGGGAGTGAGGTGGGGATGAACCCACAGGGCTGAATCCCACGGGAACCCCTCTGCTCTAGAGCCAGGCTGGGAAAGCTGGGAATGTTCACTTGGAGAAGGCAAGGTCCCAGGGAGACCTCAGAGCTCCTTCCAGGGCCTAAAGGGACACCAGGAGAGCTGGAGAGGGACTGGGGAAAAGGGATGGAGGGACAGGACACAGGGAATGGCTCCCACTGCCAGAGGGCAGGGAGAGATGGGATGCTGGGAGGGAATTTTAAATAGAATGATAGAATCATGGAATGGTTTGGAAGGGACCTCAAAGCTCATCCAGTTCCACCCCTGGCCATGGACAGGGACACCTTCCACTACCCCAGGATGCCCCAAGCCCCTTCCAACCTGGTCTTGGACACTTTCAGGGATCCAGGGGCAGCCGTAGCTTCTCTGGGAAACCTGTGCCAGGGCCTCCTCACCTTCACAGGGAACAATGTATTCCCAATATCTCACCTAAATCTCTTCTCTTTTATTTACATCTTAGTGTTGCAAAGCCAAATGTTGCTCCTGTCTTTTTAGACCAACTCCAAACTTACACTAAGACCTCCCTAAAAGATAAATTTTCCCACAAGGCACCCAAGAAAGAGAAGAAAATACGAAATGTGCATGTGTCCAGTGGAAGTAAAATATTCAGTGAAGAATGAACCCATTTATAGGGTCAGAAACCCCTTGTTATAGGTGAGATGAGAAGTAAGTAAGACTTGCTGATTTTTTCAGAGCACCAAATTTTCTTTAATTGGCATTTTCTTCCCATGGACTTGTTGGTGACAGTCCCCAGGACAGAAGAACTTTGCCCCATCTCTTGTTTTTTTTTTGTACTATAAAATCTATCAAGCACAGGCTGAGGTTTTTTTTTGTCACCCCAGGTGGAAAGGATGGAGACACGACCATGAATTTATATTTTCTATTTCCTTGGATACTTTCCTTCCGGAACTGGGCATTAATGAAGCCCACTCCCAGGCAGGATTGTCTCACCAGTCTCAATTTGTGTGCTGAGAGATAAGGGAATGAATTTGGCTGGCTGTCAGTTCATTAACAGGCCACTGATGAATTTGTGCCACTCTCTGCAGGGTGTTCTCACCCTCCTGGGCACCTGCTGAACACTGGGGGTGGAGGACAGAGAGTTCTGTGACATCTCTGATGCAGAGCCTGGGGCCCCTGGGGTCTGTGCCCCCCTCCAAAGCTGAGCACTGTTGCTACTCCCAGATACCCCCAAGCAATGGATCTCTCTAAATTAAAATAAGAAAATCCAGGGCACGGTGCTCCCGTGGCCTCCATGTTGTGCACACCTCACAAATTTTAATTATTCAGGCTGAACACTTGCAAAAAAATCACACTCTTTATTAATTTTTTTCTTTTTTTCTCTGAACAAATTATAAGAAATCCCAGGGTTTGGCAGTGCAAGGCTGCTGTCAGCAGGAGATGCAGGGCAGATGGGGCTTCGGGGAAAATCCCTTTCTGCTGCATGTTTTGGGGACTGAAAACCCTTTCCTTGGCATGGGTGCATCTGCTGAGGGATGAGTGAAGAGAAAACAGGTGGCAGGGGAAGGAAATGTGAGCACATTCTCTGGATGTGCAGAGAATCATCTGAGCTCAAGTATGAAAATAAGCAAATAATCATTTGTGGTCAATGTGGCAAATAATCAAAGTTTTAACCAACTTTAACTCTTCATTATTTTTCTTTTTCACTCTGTCTTGTTCTCCTTTCTTTGCTTCTAGTCTAGAAGGAAAGAACCAGAAAAAATCCACATAATAATCATGAGACATTTTGGATTTTGGCAACGTTCAGTTGCTCAGAGAGGTCGTGGACTCCTTTTTAAGCTCATTCCAATCCGAACCATTCCATGATTCTGTGACCTCCATAACATCTGTAGAGTGGTCCAACTATTCATGAGAAGTTCCAGTGGCAGCCTGAGAAGGTTTTACAAAGAGAATGGGACAAATTTCTTCAGTTTTGGTGTTCTACAGAGCAACCCATGATGCTGTGCAGAAGACTGGCCTCAGGGATCTCAGAAAAGCCCCTGAAACACAAACTCATGGCCTAAAGGTGTTTATTTCCACACCGTCAATCCAGAAGAGCATCAGGTAAGCCATGCTGGGATGGTGGGGAACGCTGCCTGGGACTGGAAGGATTTGGGGACTGGCCTGTTGAGTCCTGGCTCCCAGTTTGATGCTACGACCAAAAAAGCTGTCAGGGCTCTTTGTGTGTGACGTGGGGCAGCTCAGGTAGGAAGGTGTGGTCAGGTTGGTGACCTCAGGTAGCTCAACCTCCTGTCAAGAAACGGAGTTTGAAAATAAAATTTTTGGATGCATCATCTTATTTTATTTTTTTTTTTTTAAAAAAAAACATTCCTCCTGATTCATCACAGAAATGGCCTTCAAAGCTGTTTTTTTCACCCTGTGCAGATCCAGCCCAGATTCTCCCTGGAGCTGTGAGGCGTGTTGTATTAACTGGGAATTACAAATTTCAAGGAAATGCGGGGTCTATACTTTCATTGTTGACGCAACATTCATGTTGTGTTCCCGAACAGGACTTTAAAGGGGACTGGGACAACCAAACCCTTGGGATTTCAGGACGGGGTGAGTGTGGGCCTTATTCTCATGGGAAATAGGTGGCTGCTCTTTAATCTGTTTTGCCCTCTAGGCCAGAGAAAAGAAAACATCTCATCTCGTGGTGAAGGGAAACATTTGTGCAGGTCTCCCTCTTCTCTAATAATAATCCTCAGCCATTTCTGGTTCACTGTTTACTTTTCTTTCTTCTTTAATTGAAGCCCCGCCGTAAAGGATTAAAAGCAAACTGTTTTGTAAAAGGGCTGCACATGGTCCCAAGTAAATCTGTGTGAGCTTTCCCCACTGCTCAGAGCTCTGGGACTTGCTGATCTGTGCCTTTCTGCACTCTTTGGCTTTAATTAAAATTTGGTCTTTGCTCCTTTGCCTGAGTCTGCATCCCTCCACTTCCCTGTGCTCCCTGCCAGGTTTGGATGAGCACCAGCTCTGATGGAGAACCTGCAGAAGGAGCAGGACATGGACAGCAGCATCCCTTGAGGTGCACCATGCTGGTGGCCTCCCATCAGCTGAACATCTCCCTGTCAGCAGCCCTTGCCTCTCTGCTCCCATTCCACGGCTGTCAGCACCTCCTGAAGCACAGGGCCAAGAGGAAATCAGGGAATGAAGCGGAAAGACAGGCAGGGCGGGAGAGGTGAGGGGCGGGGAGGATGTTTCCACGCTTGGGTGGGAAGATCTGGGGTTTAAAGACAGTCAATAAGCCAATAAAAGGGGGGTTAACACGATTCAGAGCTGGTCAGCAACTCCCTGCAGTCCAGGGTCATCCTCAGCTGTGGGACAGAGGAGAGTCCTGGTTGTGGAATCCCCTCCTGCCCTGTCACCCTCGTGGACAGACTTGGGAAGCCCATCTGTCCTGTGCAGCCAAGGACAAGGATAAACAAGGCTGCAGTGCCGGGAGTTCAATCAGGAGGCACCTGGAAGTGCTTGCAAGGCATGCATTTGTCTCCAAATCCACTGTGGAAGGGCCTGTCCTGCTCCGACGTGGGCCAGAACCTCCCTGATGGATATCAGGTGCTTTCTCTTGGTTCAGATTCACTCTGCATCTAATAAGAGCTTGCAATGGGTTTTTAGCTGCACTGGAGAAGCCAACCCAGGCACCAGAGAGAGCAGGAAAAGGCAATTTCTGCCGATGGCACGGACGGGAAGAGCGGCCTTTACCAGACGAGGACGTGCAGGGACGGGCACGGAGCAGAGCAATTTGGCAGTGATTCCCCTCTTTGGTTCCGATTATTGGGGTATCAATAACAGGGCTAATGGCCCTCTGGTTCCAGATACATCGTGCAAGGCTGTTTACAGCCTCTGCCGAGAGCCTCTTACTTTTACTCTCGTTGGCAAATCATTGTTTACGTCTCGTGTTTCGAAACGCAGCTGGGTTCCAGCCTGTCCTCACCCACCGGCGGAGCCGAGCGGATCCGTGCCCCATGTGCTGCTCTTTAGCAACACAAACAGCACAGCCAGATCCCACTTAGCGGGGTTTGCTCACTCCCCAAACATGCAGGGCTTGGCTCCGAGCACGCCGGCTCCTTCCCGAGCGCCGCAGGAGAGGCACGGGAGGGATAAAGGGCGGCTGAGCCCCGCTGGGATATCCTGGAACAAGGGTGGGCTCCATTCTTCTGTCAAGGTCAGGGGTGTGCTGGGGTTCATCTTTTTGGCGTGGCCAGATCCCTTTTCTCCCCACCTCTTTTGAGGGCTGGGTTGATAGCTGGGCTTGATGAGCTTTGTGGTCTTTTCCGGCCGAAACGATTCTAGGGAATCATCGAGTGATTGAGGTTGGAAAAGACGTCCAAGCTCATCAAATCCAACCTTTGACTGACCAACTTGACCTTGCCAACCTCGCCAACCAGCCCAGAGCACTGAGTGCCACGTGCAGTCATTCCCTGGACACCTCCAGGGATGGGGACGCCACCACCTCCTCGGGCAGCTCCAATGCCTGACCACACTTTCCATGAAGAAATTCCCCCTGATGTCCAACTTGAGCCTCTCCAGGCACAGCTTGAGGCTGTCTCCTCTTGTCCTGTGCAGGCACTCTCATCCCTCTTTGTGGGTTTGTCGTCAGCCACGGGAAGAAGGGACACGGCATCCAAGAAGCTGAAAAATTGTAGCGGAAGCAGTCGAGTGATGGGTAAATGCTGAATTTCAGCCACGTGGGCAATAAGAATTGCTCAGTGAGAAGGTTTGAGAAAGACTGGTTGAACCTGAATTTTGAGGGGAAGGAAAGAGAGGAAAAAGTAGAAATTTGGAAGGAAGGGCAGAGCACTAAGTCAGCCCAAAGCTTGTCAGTTCATCCTGTAGAGGTGGGAAATCTGAGGTCAGAGAATCACAGGATGGTTTTGGTTGGAAGAGACCTTAAAGACCATCTCATTCCAACCCCCTGCCACGGACAGGGACACCTTCCACTATCCCAGGTTGTCTGGTGGTCAAATAGACAAAAAAACTCGAAAGAACTGGACATGTTTGCCACTCTGCCACCCTAAGCCCTTAAATCTACAGAGAGGAAAGATCAGCCCCCTATCTCCAGTAACTCCCTCAATGCTCAGGGGAATCCTCATTCACTGAATTTGCTCAAAGGGATTCCCACTTGTGTCCTAAACCATCTCAGGACCTGCTTTCGTGCATGCCAGTGCTACTTCACAGGACAGGTTAAAAATCTCCCTTTTTCAGAGCAGACAGCACTTTAAAACAGATTTATTCTGCATTTTTTCATGTTTGAGCAAACGAAACACATCATGGAAGGATTGCTGCTTGTTGGCCACGCTGGGATCCCATGGAGCTGTGTTTGAGGAGCTGGGGCTGCCCTGTGCTCTGTTCCTCCTTGCTGGGAAGCAGGCAGGGCTCCGAATACCTGGGAGAAATCACTGATTTTAGTTTCCCACTCTGGTCCCAGGTCCAGGTCGCTGATGGAGCAGGCAGAAGTGGCTGACTTGCGTTTCCCAGGAACCCCACAGAGCTCCTGACCCCCTCTGGTTCCGTGTTACATAAAGGAGACACCCCCGTGCCAGATGTGCTGCATCACATTCCCCTTCAGCAGAATCCGTGGGCTCTCCAAACCATGCCATGTTTATGTAGAGTCCCGAGCACCAATTTTGCAATCTTTCCCATTCTCTCCAGCCAACACACGTCCAATTAAACTGTCCAGTTACCATGGTTTCCTCCTCACCAACCTGGTGAGTTTGGATGTGGAGTTTGTGGGAAAGAAAAAGTGTTTTCTTGTTAGGAAATGTGCTCATTGGGCTGATGGGCTTAAATTTTTGTGTTCAGCCCGCTTTGTGTTTGGGGGTTTGATGCTGTTATTGTGGGGGGTATCTTTGGGTACCGAAATGCATGGAAAGGGAAGAGCTTGTGAATGGTTTACCATGACAAATGCATTGTTTTCAGAGTCAATTTAAGCAGCCAGAGAGGAGGACTGGAGCTAGGGAATGTTTGCTGGAGTATCTGAACGTGCTGTTGGAAATAGTTTGTTGTTGGTAAAAGCTGGGTTTAATTGTAGTTTCTTAAAACCCCTGAATGTCATATAAAGAAAAAAAAAAAAAGCTTTACAACAAAACATGCCTTTCAGGGCAGAGTTGGAAATGAATGTAGAGCCTAGAAACAGACTGGGGTTGCCTGGACTGGATTAGTAAACTCTGACTGTTGTCATGCAGCACATTCACCATCCTGCTTTTCAGGATCCTTCCACAGAGGAGGAAGCTGGACTCAATCCTCTGTCTCCATGAAATACTTTCAGAATCAAACAAGGAAATAAAAAGATTAAGACTCACTGAATGATCTGCAGAGTTGGGATTCATCAAATGTAATGACCATCAAGTAAGTGATAAAGGTGGCTGACCTGGCCAAGCCAGGTGATTGGCAAGGTCCTGGAGGAATTTCATCCTGACATCTTTGGCTTCCTCCATTTTCTTCCTCCTCTCCATGGTCAAAGGAGATGAACTGAAATTGAAAGAGGAGGGACAGAGAGGAAATAATAGGATGATATTAGAGGACACCTATTCTACAAAAAAACCCCAAAAACCCAATCCCCACCAAAAACTCCAAACAAGCAAACCAACAAAACCAAAAACAAACATAACCAAAAACCCCAAACAACCAACCAACCAACACAAAGAACCCCACCCAAACCAAATCAAGAGTTTGCTGGCCAACAGAAATCCAGATTCCACTAAACAGACATAATGCCATAAAGAAGGATGGGAAATGGGTTAAAAAACTGTCAGATGATCATCCAAATGGTTTCATCTCCCAAATACGTTTTGGCCTGGTCTGTGCCACATCCTGCTCTCCCTAACAAAGTCTGGAAACTTTGCAGAGGACAGCAAGAGTCAGGGGCTGTCACCTGTGGGGAATATGGACAAAAATGTCCTATTTTGCAGTAAGGGGGAGACTGTGACCACAGGCCTTGCTGCTTCATGTGTCTCCAGGGCCAGAGGGGAGGCCTTGGCCCTGTTTAATTTGCTTGGCCCTGCCCAGTGCGCTGTTCTTTACAGAGCTTGGCTGAGCTGAGAGGGCGTGTTTGGCGTGAATAACAGGGAAGGAGGAGAGTCATGGAAGATAACAGACTGTCTGCAGCAACACTTGTGGTGTGAACTGCGGAGGGATAAATTCTGGGTGAGGTTTGGAAGGTGGCTGTTTAACACCATAGCTGTGAGGTGGTGAGAAGGCTGCTGATCTGAGGGGTGGGTGGGCAGCTGGAGACGAGAGCTGGGTGCTGAGCAGGGACCTGCTCGTGGAACACGGTGCTGAGGTGCTCAGGGGACTTATGGGATGTTATGGGAATGCACACAGGGCTGAGGTGATATCATGCAATATGGTATCTGCTGGGGAACTGCAGCCACCCCCTGGCTTTATACCTGTGCAGAAGGGGAAGTTGACTTCCATGACTTCCCAGCTTAGGGAAAAATTGAAATTACAGCCAGAAGTCTGCATCTTAGCACATAAACCCAGGAATAAGAGGGATGCTCCAGAGGTCAAGGCAAGGAATCATGGAATGGTTTGGGTTTGAAGGGACCTTAAAGACATTCCATCATCCCAGGTTGTTCCAAACCCTGTCCAACCTGGTCCTTGGACATTTCCAGGGATCCAAGGGCAGCCACAGCTTCTCTGGGCAACCTGAGGGTCTCCACACCCTCCCAGCACATCAGAGGCTGCCTTCCTCCAGTCAGTGGATGAGGACTGGAACTACGAGCCCTCCCGTTTCCATCAGCTCCCTGGTGAGCATGGCCCGGGCAGTCTGAGCCCATGAGATCATCTGCTTCCCCGAGGTCAGCATGGAACAACATTTCACCACTGGTGCAAACCTCAAAGCAAAGCCAAGCCGCTGAAGCCATAATTATGTCTTTATTGTGCAGGGCCGGGCTGTGTGCGGGCTGGCAGGGAGCCTTTCATTCTGCAGGGCCCGGGGCATTCATCCTGCATTACACATTGTGGGCTGGGGCTGGGGGTGCCGCTGGAGCCCGGCGAGGGCAGCTCCATTCACAGCACTCCCTCGGCCGTGCTCTCAGGGCCACGGGCATGGAGAGCCCAAAAAAGAAGGATTTTGTTGCCTGTCTCCCAAGCAGAGCCGCTCCTGGCCGCTACCTCAGGGAGGGGTGTAAAAGGGCTTTGTGTGGCTCGTCGGCAGGAAGGCTCCAGCTGGGACTGGGAATGGCACGCACGAGGTGGGTGCACGGTAGGGATGAGGAGGGAGAGGAGGAGTGGAGCAGAGGTGGGTGGAGAAGGGTGGGAATGAGGTGTGGCTTCTGATAGAGAGGTTTGGGAAGTGCAGTGGTCTGCTGAGGAAGGTGGAAGAGTGGGAAGGATGGGGCTGGATTGGAAGGATCTAGGCCACATGGGGGGATTGATGGCAGTAGCAGAGAGACCATGGAATCCCAGAATCCCATTATCATTCAGATTGGAAAATCCCTCCAAGGTCATCGAGTCCAACCTGTGCCTGATCCCCGCCTTGTCACCAGAGCAGAGCACTGAGTGCCACACCCAGGCATTCCTTGGACACCTCCAAGGGCGGGGACTCCACCACCTCCCTGGGCATGGGAACTTCCCATTCCAATGCCTGACAACCCTTTCCATGAAGAAATTCTTCCTGAATTGGATATGGGGTGTGAGTTAGGGCCCATTGAGCACCTGATTGCAGTGCTTGAGGATGGCAGAGCAGCCAAGGGCTCAGGAGTGTGGTGGGAGATGTCATTGATGTGCCAGGGGTGACCAAGAGGGACAAATGTGGTGGAGATAGCAGGAGAGAGAGGGGGATGAGCTCTTGAGGATTGGTGAATGGCAGAGTAGAAGGAAGTTTAAGCATTAAATGACAAGGAATGAGAGAGAAGAGTTGAGTGAAGATGTGGAGGGGATGAGAGGAGGGGTGAAAGGAGAAGGGTTTGAGAGAGGCTGTTGAGGTGTCAAAGTGACAGACTGCAGGAGTGGGACCACTTTTCAGTCAGTGACCTGTGATTGCCCCTGACTGAAAATCCTGAAAATCCAGGATTTGATGAAGCTGATGTGATTTCACAACTCCTGCTTGTCTTGTTTCTGATCAGGGGGCTGCAAGATGGTTGTGGTGATTGGACCATGAGGTGCTGGGCTGGGCCAGCAAGGGAAGGATGAGAAATGGGCACAGGGATATGCACAGTTTGAACTGCTGGGGCTGTGGACACGTCTCCCTATGCCTTGGAAGTCCAAGGGGAATGCTGAAGTAGGCTAAGAATAGCCTGTCAGCCCAATCCTCAGACACCAATGGCCATGGGAAGAGGAACACCACACAAACCACAGCAGAAATTCAGAGTGAGCGAGGTCTCTGCTAATAATCAGACATTATCATGCCATTGCTGCAAAATGTGTCTCTTTCCCACAGAACAGCCCGTCCTGGCCTCCTTCCTTGGGAGGAGAAACTGAACTGACTCTGGGGCAGCAGCAATCCATGAAATTCCCCAGGCTCCTCAGTCCACCTTGGCCACGCTTTGACTTCGTGTCACAAGCCAGGGCCCTGTCCAGGTGAGTTCCTAAGGGAGACCTGGATGTGCAGGAATGGGATGAGATGCAGTGCAGCTCATCCTCCAGAGGGGTTTATTCGGGGAAACACTTAGGATGTGCTCCAAAGGACACTTGGGACATGTCTATACCATAGACAGAACGAGCAGGGAAAAAACTCCCCACGGGGAGAAGCTGGAGATACCAGGACTTGTTAGGATGAAGAAATAATGGGAACTTTGTTGGGTCCAAAACAATGGTAAATTATATTTAGGCAGTACCAGACCAGTTTACCCACCAGGCTGGGACTCAGAATACTTGAATAAATTGGTTCACCTCGCGTCACCTCAGCAGAAAGGGGACGTTGCAGGCTCCTCCAGCCTTTCTGTGTGTCCTGCTGTGCACCACAAGTGGTGACAGCAGCTGTGGAAAGCAGAAAATCCCTGGATGCAGCTGAGAGGTGTCACAGCTAAATCAAATGAAAGCACTTTCAGGCATCGGAGTTGTCTCAGGCCATACCTGAGCCGAGGAGCATTCATGGGAAAATCATGAGGATGAAAACCCCCACTGTGAAATACTCAAAATGACCCATTTTGAAGCAAAAACCAGGGAGAGATTATCCCCCCTGGAGAAGGGACCCATGCTGCTCTGCAGAAGATATCCAGATCCTCCTGCCTCTTCTAGAGGGAGGATAATGGATGCTACCTCCTGATTCCTCCAGGCAATCCCATGTTACCCAATCAGCAGAAAAACACCTTTCCCTCCCCAGCTCTGCCTGTCCTGGTGTGACAGGGAGGCTTCTCTGGTGAAGGAAATGCTTTGTGCAGCACAAATGCATTTTGTCACATCAGGGACAGAGCATTTCTGAGTGTCTTGGCTCTTCCACATTCAGGAAAAAGAGAAATTAGCAACCTGAGTTGCCATGGTAAATAATATAGCAGCACCCTTGCTTAATGCCACTCTGCAAATACTTTAATATTGAATGACTGTAATTTTGCTTTGGAGTCTGGAAAATATATTCTGAGACCAACTGAACAATAGCTGATGAAAGTAATTTTGCAGTGGTCTCTTAACACAGCCAGGCAGGCAGGGGCCAGAAAAATAAGCAACCTTATAGTCAGAGTTTTTGAAAGAATCTCGAAACAGCAATTGGATGGTAGATGTGCTATCAGTGCACTTCATGGGGATGTGGGTTTGGTCGTGCTGAATGGCAGGAATGCCTTCAGTGTACATCCCTGTTATTTATTGAGTAGTGACAGTGGCTTTAGAGCAGCACATGGCAGAGGAGAAGTCCCAGTTCTCCAGCACAGGGTTTTAAATAGCTCTTGGGAGCAGTGCAGCTTCAGGGGAAGTGCTGAATGTGGTGGGGAGCTTCGGAGAAACAAACCAATCCAGGACCCTCTTCCCTTCCCTGATGCTTTCTCCCCGATTTCTCCTCCGTCCCCTCTCTCAGCGGCTGTGGTGACTGGAAAGCATAAATTATACTCTCTGTGGCAGGACAGAATGCAGCTTCACACCCCCATAACTTGATCCTTGCCTGGTGAGCTGTCAGTCCATGCTTGCCCCAGCTTCTTCCCAGGGGAGATGCTCCATGATTCAATTGCAATGGAGAAGAGGAAGAGCTCAGCAGACTTTGCTGAGCAAAGAGTCAGCAGGGCTGGACTCTGCCACTGCTGTCCTGTTTCTCCTTGGTCAGGGGACACCTCTCTGTGTTGTCTTTTTTTTGGGTGAAGAACTCATCCCAAATCCAGGGATGCTGTTCCTCACTGGGTTTGTCACCTCCCACCACGTACATGGGGTTGGAACAGGCTGAGGTGACCCTGCAGCTGCCCCTCAGAGGTTCTCCCAAACTTCTCAGAGCAGCAGTTTTTTATCACAGAGTCACAGGGGAGCTGGACTGAAGTCTGATCCTGTCACCCTCGATGCTGTGGGTAACTCCAGCATCAGCCAGATCCTCAGGCTCTATCCTGGAGTAAGAGGGGGATCATAAATGCCCTGAAAGGTATGTCCTTAGCCTTTATCCAAGATACTCATCTTGGTACTTGGTCTTTATCCAAGATATTGATCAGCCAAAGGGCTTCCTGAAGTGGTGGATTGTGGATTTTACATATTCACTGAGGGAAGGGAAATACAAACACTCAATAAGATTCCTCAGAGTTTTTAATTTGGGGCAGTGAAGAAGCATCAACCCCAAAGCCCATTTGGAAGATATTCAGTGTCTTGCCCTGTTGCTGACATCAGCAGCTCACAAGAGAAAGGATTAGCAGGTGCTGGATTTTTGTCTCCTGAGGGTCTGAGAAGTGTGGAAGGCTGTGGTGAGCAAGGTGTGGAAGGATATTTGATTTCGTTTTTCCTTCTTTAAAAAAACCCAAACCAACAAAACAGAAGCAACTGAGTGTTTTGTTTAAAAAAGTAATAAAAAAAGTTGTGCACGAATATCTCAAACGAAAGAGAGAAAAAAACAGGGAAAAAAAAATAGAAAAAAAAAGTCTCCTCCAGAAACAAGCTGTATCCTCTCCTGGATCCTGGTGTGGAGGAAAGATGACAGATCCTTGCCCTGACAAAACAGCAGTGGTAGGTCTCAGAACAGCATGTGAGACACCAGTTCCTGCAGGAGGTTTCTCATTCATTCACAGGCCCGGAATACATGGTGTGCTCCAACCACTGGGCAGGCTTGTGCTGTCAAGTTTTCATTCCTCCCTGTGGTTTTGGCGGCGGAGGAAGCTGGAAATCAGGATTACTTGATATTTCTCTGCCCAGCTCCACATCATCCTGCTCTTTTCCCACAGAAATGTCTCCTTTTGACAGAGCACCACCACCAATCGGGAGACATCAACCTTTCTTCAGGGCTTCAGAGCTGCTTGGACACAAAGCACAGGTGGGCAAGACCAACCTTGGTGGTGGCTGGAGCACTTGGGCCTTGTCTCTAAAACTTGGGTGATGGCTTGGACAGAGATAAGAGAATGAACCTTTATTTTTCAGGGATTTTTGCTGAATTTCTCTCCAACACAGCCTGGTCCTGTGAAGGTTTCAGCGCCGGCCTTGCTTGGCTCATCCTGGGGTTGTTCTCTCAGTGAGTCAAGCCTCTGTCTCCAGAGATGGCTGGGATGGATTCTCCACGTTCCAGGATGGTTTTCTGTGATGTGAATGCCCACCAGAGCTGGTCTGGGGTACCCTTCCCTCTGGGGAGATGCCCCAAGCAGAGCATTGAGGTACAGGATGAGCATTTGGGACAGGAAGGGCAAGGAATAAGGAGCAAAGAAAAAATTTCCATTCATTCCTTGAACTAGATGACCTTAAAGATCTTTTCCAGCCTAAGCTGTTCCATGGTTCTATGATCCCTTCTTGAGGACATCTCCCACTTGCATCCTGCTGAGGTGGAGGCTGCTGCAAGCTCAGGACAGGCCCCAGCAGTGCTCTTTCCACCCCTTTCCTCCCAAAACTGGGAAGCCGTGACTCCATACCCTTGGTAAATCCCAGATTTGCAGAGGAGAGGGATTTCACACAGATTTGGAGACGGAGAGCTGTGGTTTCACCCTTCCTTGTGTCTCCTCTCTCAGTCTCTGTCATCACTGACAATGTGTTTGATTTGCCTTCATGATCTTCATGTCCTACAGAGAGGGACGCCCCTTCCTCCCTTCCTTAAAGGTGGTTTATAAAAAAGATGAAGACAGACATTTTAGTAGTGCCTGTTGTCACAGGACGAGGAGTTGTTGGCTGCCCCATCCCTGGAAGTGTCCTAGGTCAGGTTGGACAGGGCTTGGAGCAACCTGGGACAGTGGAAGGTGTCCCTGCCCATCTCCCTTCCCACTCCCTGGGAAGGTGTCCCAGGGAGGTTGGATTCCATGACTTCTAATATCCTTTCCAACCCAAACCATTCCATGATTCCTCCTCTCAGAGAGCAGCAGAAACTGCTCTCTGACTTGTGGGCTGCACACAAAACATCTCCAAGAAGATTTCTCAAGCTGCCAAGACCTTCTCTCCTTCTCCTGGAGCCTTTGCCACCCTTACCCTGATTGCTTCAAAGCCATCCCTGCAAGGCCAGATCTGTCAACAAGAGAAGGCTGTCAGGGCTGCTGATAAGAGCCCAGCACCCCCAGTTCCAGGGGACATTTGCTGTGGGGATGGTTTTTAGGGCAGGTTTTCATTATGTGGAAAGCGTGTATCCAAGCCGTCCTGCAGGGTGGCGTGGTGCCTGTATTTACAGTGCTGGCAGCTTTCAATAGCAATCTATTTTTAATGAATCCAAGCTGGAATGTGGTGCCTAAACCCCTGATTTAAGGCAGATTTCTAAAGGGAAGATTTACGCAAATTTGCTTGATTGGAAATTAATTACTACAACAGTCAAGTTCAGCTCAAATAATCTCGCAGAGACGGCTGCAGGAGTCAGATAATTCATGTTGGAGAGAAGACATCAATTTACATTCCTTGCATTTCCATCTGGAAGGTTTCCTAGTTCTAGAGCGAGCCGGAGGCATCACAGACAAAGCAAAGGGTGAGGGGGATTGGTGGCAAACTGGATCTGCTGAGGGGGACTCGGTGATCTTGGAGCTCTTTTCCAGCTTAAAAATTCTGTGATTCTGGGTCATTCCCCCAAACGCTCCCAGCAGAGCCATTGTGCCACTGAGTTATGGCAAAGTGGGTTTCAGAAGAGGTGAAATATTTCAGACCCTGTTGGTTCTCCAGCTCTGCTGGATGCTGCTTTGAAGGGGATTTTTGGGGGTCTAGGTGTGACAGGGGAAACATTCATTGGTCTCAGTGAGGGAAAGGCTTTGATTTGCAAGTATGTTTTTTTTTCCAATTATTCATCTTATTTTGCTGTGAGGAGCTCTTACCAGATCTGGGAAGGCTCTGTTGGGCTCTGGTCCTGCTTGCATGTCACAGATCCTCTCCCATTTCCTAACTCAGCAGCTAAATTTGGGGAATGGGAGAGGAACTGAGCCAGCTTTGGGGTTCAACAGGTGATGGGGTCATGAAATGTTTGAAGTCACCCTGCATTGCAGCAGTGCCCTTAGCCATTTAAGTAATTTCCTATTTACTTGTACTGCCCTCCTTAAAGTATAATAGGAAAGCAGAAGTTTGGTGTGCTCACAGAGATGGGAGTCCCTCACCCTTCCAGCCAGGGCTTTGCAGACTTGGTATTTCACTTATTTATGGCTGGACTGAGACATGGGGGTCTCTCTTCTCCCCCTGTGCTTTGCACGATGAGATTAATGAGTCATAGAATTATAGAATGAATCACAGAATGGTTTGGGTTGGAAGGGACCCAAAAGATCATCTCATTCCAACCCCTGCCATGGGCAGGGACACCTTCCACTAGCCCAGGGTGCTCCAATCCCTGTCCAACCTGGCCTTGGACACTTCCAGGGATCCAGGGGCAGCCACAGCTTCTCTGGACAACCTGTGTCAGGGCCCTCACTACCCTCATAGGGAAGGATTCCTTCCCAATATCCCATCTCTCCCTGCCCCCTGGCAGTGGGAAGCCATTCCCTGGCTCCTGTCCCTCCATCCCTTGTCCCCAGTCCCTCTCCTGCTGTCCTGGAGTCCCTTTAGGTCCTGCAAGGGGCTCCGAGTTCTCCCTGGAGCCTTCCTTTCTCCAGGTGAGCACTCCCAGCTGTCCCAGCCTGGCTCCAGAGCAGAGGGGCTCCAGGCTCCAAATCCACTTGTGACCCTCTGGCCTCGCTCCCATCTCCTCACCACGTCCAGGGACCCCCAGCCCTTCACGGGTTGTTAACATCAGCTCTGGGACAGGTTTGGTTGCCAGTGAGTGCCTTCAGGAAGCCCGTGGGACACCTTAGCTCCGTTCCTGACCTGCAAAGCCCCCGGCTTGGATTTTTCCCAGGCCCCCCGTCGAGGCTGACCCCGAGGCAGGCGGGAGCCAAGAACGGGCAAGGCGGGTCAGGGTGGGACAGCCGGCGGTGCCTGGGCGGGTGCCCGCCCTCAGCCCGTCCCTTCCAGTCGGGAACGATTCACCAGGCTCCCCTCGCCTCCTCGGGCTGGGCTCGGCGTTTCTCCGCTTCGCCCGGCTCCAGC
This sequence comes from Tichodroma muraria, assembly GCA_013390105.1. NCBI lineage: Eukaryota > Metazoa > Chordata > Aves > Passeriformes > Sittidae > Tichodroma > Tichodroma muraria. Next base: position 55,612 of record WAAG01093404.1, read on the forward strand.
GCAGCTCTTGGGACCCTTGTGCTCTTTCCAGCGCAGGGAGGCTCTGGCTCCAGCGCTCCGGCTGTTTCCTCAGCCTCTCCGCTGCCTCACACGCTCCAAGCCCCTCTTCCCCGCCTTTCTCACCGCGTTGCCTTGCAGGAAGCAGACCCCGGGATAGGAAGGATGCTCCGAATCTCTGCAGTGCTGAAGGCTGCGTTTCCCTTTGAAGCTGGATTGTTTTTCCAGCCTTTCCCAGTTTGCTGTTGGTCGGTGTGACATCTCTTCTCCCCCAAACGCGCTTCAGGAATTCCTCTGATCCTATCCTTAGCCAGAGGGGAGAGCAGGACATGCCATCCCTTCTCCTCTCAAAGCTCAATCAAGGAAATGCTCCTAACCGAGCTGTCGCACCCTGGGTCTCGGAATGAACCTCAGGGGTGGTTTTTGAGGTTCCCCCCGTTTGCCCACAGTTATCAAGAGCTCCATGGCCATCGTGGCTGCAAGGAGCTGCTGGAACACCTGGCAGCTCCTTGAGGGATTTCTCTGAGGAAGAGATGCTGGGTTTGATCCCAGAATTCCATCTTGCTAAAATGGTTGGCATCCCTCTGAGGTCCAGCTCTAGCCAAGTGCGATGTGATTAATGCATGAAAAAGCAGATGTTTGCAAATAAGGACATTAAAACAGTAATTCATCCTGGACTGAAATGTCATCTTGCCCAATCTCTGCCACGGGACAAGAGGGAAAATACAGGAATGTTGTTGTGGTGCTTTCCTGAAGACAAGCTGAGAGAGTTTGGGCTGCTCATCCTGGAGAAGAGGGGGCTCTGGGGAAACCTTGCAGCACCTTCAAGGGCCTAAAGGGAGGGGGACTTTGGGCAAGGGATGGAGGGACAGGACAATGGGGAATGGCCTTAAGCTGCCAGAGGGCAGGGTTAGATGGGATATTGGGAAGGAGTTGTTGCCTGTGAGGGTGGTGAGGCCCTGGCACAGGGTGCCCAGAGCAGCTGTGGCTGCCCCTGGATCCCTGGAAGTGCCCAAGGCCAGGCTGGATGGGGCTTGGAGCACCCTGGGACAGTGGAAGGTGTCCCTGCCCGTGGCAGGGGGTGGATTGAGATATTTAAGGACCCTTCGACTCAAACAATTTGATGTTTCTATGATACTCTCCCAACCTCTAACCATTTGTTTAGGAACTTCCCAAGCCAGAGTTGTCTGCATGTTTAATATCCTCAGTTGCATTTTTCTCCCCTGAATTCTCCCATCCCAATTGCAATGCCTGCAAGGCACAGATGTTTATCTGGAGACCCAAATTCTGCCCCTACCTCACCCCAGCTTACCTCAGTGATGTTTCCATGTCACTGGGCAAGATTCCTGCCTTCCAGCTTGGGATGCTGACCCACCAAGGTGCTGAGTTGGAAGGATCCAGAATTTTCTGGAAGAGAACGTGGGATTCGGTCAGTGGCAGCTCTCCTCCAGTTTCTGGGAACTGCCAAGTGGCTTTGAAACACCTTGGGGGGCAAACAGATGGAGGACACCACAGAGCACAAACTGCATTTCCTAAGGAGACCTGGATAGGAATAAATAATGGTGATTTTAGCAAGGAGGAGTAGACAGGCATTTTGTTTTCCTACCACAGGATGCCATGGGTACAACGAGTAACACAGAACATTAAATTTGCTTCCAGAAAGTGGCTGACAGCATCCCTTTCTGCTAATGAAAGTAATTCTACATAGCTTTTTCTTGCTTGAAATTAAGCAGGCTAATTTAATCATATTTAGGTCACTCTCAGTGCACACACTGCATTTAGCAGTGCAGGCTTTTTTTGACTAATGTGGTTGTCTCTGCCTGCACTCATGAATATCTACAGATTTTTCTTTGTAGATATCCATGTATCCCAGAACAAGAGATGAAAGATGAAATCTTGAGAATTGCTGATGGTTGTTCTGGTTAAGGAACAGAGACTTCCCTTTGAGCTCAAGGAAGGGAAGGGTGGCCTATATTTTGTGTGGGAGATTGTGTATAGTTTTGCACAGACACAAAGATGGTGTTTTCTCTTTGGTTGTTCACCATGCTCTAATTAGTCCAGCATTAATGGGAATTAAGTGTCCTATTTAGCTGGAGTAAGTGCCCATGCTAATGTTATTAGTGCAGTCAGCTGCAGTTGATATTCCTGAGCACGGGGGCTCTGGCACCTCGGGGGGAATTCTCTCCTTGTTGAGGAATCCAGAATTCCATGCAGGCACCACAGGATTTCATGAGGCTTCACCTTCTCACTCAAGGAGCGCTGCCATCTCTGGGGAGCTGGAAGGGACCAGAAGAGGACAGGGGTTTCAGCAGATTTCGGACGCTTGGATTCACATCAAAGTTCCACAAGGGAAATGGATGGAATCATACAGTGCCTGGGGGACAGCAAGGACAAAAAGCAAGCAGACCTGGTGTGAAAAAAATCATTTCCTACACCGTAGAAATTCTTGGCCAGCACCAGAGAGTCCATCCAGAAGGATGTCAAAATGTTGTTGTCCCAAGGTCCATTGAGCACAGTGCCCTGTCCCCAAGAGGAAAGGACGGGATGATTAGATAAATAGAGATAAAAAGATGATAAGCACAGTGGTCCATCCCCTGCAGCAATCAGCAGGTTAGAGCTCCAGGGCCAGACAGGACAGCTGGAACATCAAATTTATTGCTGGTGGAAGAGTTGTCCTCCAGAAATTTAATCATCACCCCAAAAGCCTGTGGATAGGGCTCCCTGTGGGGATAGGGAGGCCCTGGCACAGGTTTTCCAGAAAAGCTGTGGCTGCCCTTGGATCCCTGGAAGTGTCCAAGGCCAGGTTGGATTGGGCTTGGAGCAACCTGGTCCCGGCAGGGGACAGGAACAAGATGCAACAGGGTCCCTTCCAAGCCAAAACCATTCCAGGATTTTATGATAATTGTGTTCTTGATATCCAAGACACCGAGTTCCAGCAGGTCCCAGTTCAGGTGAGAGCAGCACTCACGTGTGTCTGTCTGCACCTTTTGTGTCTGGCAGTTAAATTAAACCAGCACCTTCCCACCTTGCCCTGGACTCTCACCTTGGCTGGGGTGGCTCAGGTGACAACCTTTAAAACTCCTTAAACTCATTTGAGGAGTTAACTGCTGTCCTGTAACACAATCAGGGTGACACTAGATTTTGGGAACTTCACTAAAAGTTGTTCCTTTCTGAACACTCTGCACCATTCAAGAGCAAAGGCTTATGGCTTTCCCCATCCCCTGCCAGGTCCCCTCAGGGTGCATGATGATTTTCTGGGGCTGTGGCACCTCAGGGTATCTTTTGCCCCTACTTTCAGTGAGAAATAAAACACTTTTTCCAGGAAATGGAGAAAAAATAAAATACTTGTGTCTGGTTTTGTTCTTTGTATTACTGTAGAAACTCAAAAGTAGCATTGGAAGACCCAGACAGATCTGTGCTAATTTATGGGATGGAAGGACAGTCCCAATCCCAAATTGCCCTTCAATTGATGTGCCAGACAAGAGACTCTCAAATGGTTTTCCAGGAAGATTCCTGACTGCTTCCACTGATAACCAGACACCTTTGCTGGTGGATGTCACAGGTTTCACATCCAATTTATAGGGCTGGAAAACACAAAGACCATGGCAGTGCCTCATATTTCTGGCCAAGAGCAGCCTCTCTCTCCTGCTGGCAGATTGATCCCGTGGGTTAAAACCCTCTGGAGCTGCAATCACCACATCCACATCCCTGTGTTGCCAAGGCAACCTCAGCATTCACTCCGGGGATCTGGACACACATGGCTTTGTCTTCTGGCTCTGAAACGCTTCCTAAAGCTACCTCAAATCTACTTTTCCCAGGGAAAAGTAGAAATTTGTCTTTGGAAAAGGCAAATTTCTGCACTCAGATGGGAAGTGCTTAATTTATGGAATGATTTAACTCTTGTCCCAACCTGCTGGGGTTTTCCGAGCTTTAATTCCTCAGTGACACGGGAAGGGCCAGAGTGTGCCAGGACCAGTGGCCAACCTTACTCCTGACCCTGTTTTTGACATTAATCATTCCCAGCTGCTTCAAAGAAAGATGGAAGAAATGCTCCATTTGATAAATTATGCAATTTTCCCACAGGAGAAGTTTCATCCTAATGGGCTGTTGGTAGCTTGTTTGTGCTCTGCAGCAGGAGAATTGATATCCCTTTTCAGACCAATCTAGCAGAGCTGTAGATGCTCCAAAACAGAGATGAATGCCATTTTCTTTCTCTTTTTTTCTTGAAAAAAATTTTTTTTTTTTTGCAATCTTTCTAACCTCTGAACTTGCACAATCGCTTTTGGTGATGAGTTCCACAGCTTAATTAGGCATTGTAATCACACAGTTTAAATTGATGAGGTGCTCTGGTTGCCTTTGAACTGAGTTGGATGGGTTTGGGTTTTTTTCTAGACATGATGAAAACAGTGGAGAACGGGATTCCCAGCCTGCTCATTCATCATTTGGTGTCTTCATCATGTCACCTATTCTCCCTCTCTGCTCTGTGCATCCCCCAAGGCAGGGAAAAGCCTTTCTCTATGTCCTGATCTAAAATCCTTTTGAAACATGGGAAGAAAAATCCACCTTTCTCCATGGATGAAGACAAACCGTTTTCTTCCAGCTTTTTCCTTTGAAAGAGGGAGGAGAGAGAGGGAAATGACATTCAGACTTCGTCATCCCATTTTATTTTGACTTCTGGGCTAAACTGAGTCAAAACAAGATGAAGCAAGATGCTGTGAAGTTAAAATAATGATTTAAAAAAAAAAAAATCCCAGTAGTTGATGAGATAAAAAAGGAGACAGATTTCAAACGTTCACCTTAAAATTAATTTTATTTTTATAGAGATTTTAAATGTTTGAAGGAACAAATATCCTGTTGCTCAGGAAGCCCAGACTAAAAACACCAAATATTCCTATCAGGAGATAGGATGAATTATATTGTGGTTAAGAAAACTTATTGGGGCTCAGGGAACTTGGATTTATTTCCTGTCAGGCTTACAAACACCCTCAGTAGCTCTGAACAAGCCACTGGGAAATAAATCTTAGCAGGGATTTAAACATCCTGGTCCTGAGCGCTTCATTACCCATTTTTGAGGTGTTTACTGCCTTCAGTGGGACTGAATTCCCAGAGAGAAGAGAATGTGGGCCAGAGAAAACATCCATATGGGAGCAGCAGATTTTGAGTCTAGCAGATTTTCTCGTTCAACATTCCTCCTTCAACCCTTTCCTGAACAAACCATGTCCTTCCAGTCTCCTCACAACACGCAAGGCAAGGGAAAAAGGGAGAGATTTGAGAGGCTGGGAGGGATTTTTAGGGGGGGGAAGGGGTTGTCATGCAAGAAATCTTAAGGGTCTCTTTGCTTTAGATTAATTTATTTTTAGTTTATTGGGTCTTTGTTGGCTTTTTTCCTGTGATTCCTGCAGGTAAAATCATGCAACAATCATGGTTTGGATTGGAGGGGACCTTAAAGATCACCCAGTGCCACCCCCTGCCATGGGCAGGGACACCTTCCACTATCCCAGGTTGCTCCAAGCCCTGTCCAGCCTGGCCTTGGACACTTCCAGGGATGGGGCAGCCACAGGGCAATCACAACTTCCAGCTGAAAAAATGACAAATTGTTCTTTCCTTTCCAACTGCAGGATTTTCCCTGCTCTGATACAGCTGGAAAACGGGTCCCACCTCTCCTCAGATGCTTTTCAGACCAGGGGGGAGGTTGTGCTCAGCTACAGGATGGACACAACACCAGCCCTGCAGCTCACACTGCAGAAATTGCAGGTGGGCTCTAAATACTGCCACGATTGTTTTGTGCCGATGGATTTTTCATACTGGAAAAACGTGCTTGGGCACAAAGCTGACCCATAAAGCTGGGTAGCAAAGGGAAATGGAACTGCTCTCCCAGTGTGACGTGGCTCTTTCCTGCTCCCATGGAGGTTTGGCATGGCCAGGACCAGCTGCCACTTCTAGGAGACTGTCCCAACCCTTATCCCACCTGCCAAGAGGAAGCAATTTTTAGGCAGCAGATCTCAGCTGGAGGTTGGAGATTGAGACCTGACTTGATGGTTGAGGCAGAACTTTGGAATCAGGAAGCATTTTCTTCCAAAAGAGCACTGTGTCCTGGAGTGCTGGATCCAGCTCTGGGATCCCCTACATGAGAGGGATGTGGAAGTGCTGGAGAAAATCCAGAAGAGTCCAGGAGATGCTCCAAGGGCTGGAGCCCCTCTGCTCTGGAGCCAGGCTGGGAGAGCTGGGGGTGCTCACCTGAAGAAGGGAAGGCTCCAGGGGGTCTCAGAGACCTTTCCAGGGCCTGAAGGGGCTCCAGGAGAGCTGGAGGGGGACTGGGGACAAGGGGTGGAGGGGCAGGACACAGGGAGTGGTATGCCACTAGGTGAGCAGAGTTAGATGGGATATTGGGAAGGAATTGTTCCCTCTGAGGGTGCTGAGCCCAGAGCAGCTGTGGCTGCCCCTGGATCCCTGGAAGTGTCCAAGGCCAGGCTGGACATTGGGCTTGGAGCACCCTGGGCTAGTGGGAAGTGTCCCTGCCCATGGCAGGGGGTGGAATGAAATGATCTGTCAGGTCCCTTCCCACTTCCCAGGCCACGGTGCCATTCCAGGATTCTCTGCCCCAGACGTGGGCGCAGAGCAGAGCTGTGGGACAGGGCCCTGCCCTGGGCTGAGCGACGCCTCCTGCCAGCAGACGAGAGCTGGGGCTGTTCCCTCTCACTCAAGGGTCATTTAATTTGAAACTTGCTGCTCTGTCAGGGCCCAGAGCCACCGACCCCCTGGGGATGGTGAGACCCATCTGTTCCCTGAGCTCTGCACGTCCAGGCCATGCCAAGGAACTCGGCTGGGCCGGGCTCAGGAGGCTGTTTTGAATTTTGCCCCTTTTTCTTGTGGGATTGCGTCGGGGCAGAAGCGAATCCAGAGATGCTCTTTGATGCTGCTCTTGGATCCCGCACTGCCAATGTGCTGAGGGCATGGGCAGCGGGCACAGTGACACCAAAATAAATCAAATATTTCTCAGGAATGGGGTGGGGACATCAGCAAAACCTCTGCCTTATGCAATTGCCGCCAGCATTACAGCAGATTTAAAGCAGCTGCTGCTGGCTTTCCCTCTTCCCTTTCATAAGGCGGTTGTTTGTCAGTTTGCTCGGGGCTGGAGCAGAGGGGAGACTGGAGCTGTGAGATGTGGGGAGCACAGGGATGGTTGAGTGAGGGGATGGTGCCCAAATCTTCCAAACAGATCAGAAAATGGATGGGCAGTTTGAAGTTTGGCCAGCCTGGCACAGACAGGAGTGGTTTTGTCATGCCAGGCAAGGAGGGTGAGCTTGGGATGTGCATGGAGGGTTGTAAACGGGGATTGGTAGGGTTGAGCCAAAAGGGATGATCCTGGAAACACCATCTGGAGAGAAAAAAAGGTGCTGCCATCACATCAACTCCCAGCAGCTGAGGTATAGGATGAAAGGGTTGAAAAAAAGGCCTTTGTTTCCTCTAGCAAAAGGAAAGAGAAGTCAGATTACTTTTGTTTTATTTTTTATTTTTTTTAAAGTAGCAAAAAGTGGAATGATGAGATTTGGGCAGAGCCTGGGTGGGGGGTTCAGGGAATAGGACTGGCTCTAGGGTGGAGCTGGGGTGGTGACCACAGGTGGCAGAGGGGACTGATCCCACTGAGGTTGGGGTTGGCTTTGCTGGGCCTGGCCTGGGGGGTGAGAAGATCGTTTAGAATCAAGGTGAAGGATGAGATGGTGCAAAAACCATGGACATGGAGGGGCTGGAGAGTGTCTAGGGAAGGGAACAGAGCTGGGAAGGGGCTGGAGCACCAGGAGTGACCGAGGGAGCTGGGAAAGGGGCTCAGCCTGGAGCAAAGGAGGCTCAGGGGGGCCCTCCTGGCTCTGCACAGCTCCTGACAGGAGGGGACAGCCGGGGGGGTCGGGCTCTGCTGCCAGGGAACAGGGACAGGAGGAGAGGGAACGGCCTGAGGCTGGGCCAGGGGAGGTTTAGATTGGATATTTGGGAAAAATTCTTCATGGGAAGCGTTGTCCAGGCCTGGCACAGCTGCCCAGTCCCCATCCCTGGAGGGATTTAGAAGCTGTGTTGATGTGGCACCTGGGGACAGGGGTCAGTGGTGGCCTTGGCACTGCTGGGGGAACGGTTGGAGTGGATGATCTCAGAGGGCTTTTCCACCCAGAATAATTCTGTGATTCCCTGAGGCTCCTGCAGCAGGGAGGGAGGATGTGATGCACTTGTGTACAAAGAGGAGAGGGGAAAGAGAGAGGGTGAGGAAAGGAGGGAAGATAATGGAAGGGATGCAGGTGGAACAGGAAAATCTCCAGGTATGCACTTGAGCCTCCTCTCTTCCCTGCAAGCAGGAAAATCCCCCAATTTCAGACCCAGCAAGGCTTTATTTTTACTGCTTTGAGGAGCCTCAAAAACTCTGCAGGATGAGAGAAATCCCCATTCCCAAAACACCCCAGGCTGTAGCTTCAAAACTCAGCCATTTAGAGGAATGATTGGATATCTCTGACCCAGGCCCTTTCCCAATCCAATATACTCCCTTCAGCCACATATTGCTGCCTTTATTGAGCCCAAATGCTCATCAGCTTCTTTCTATTCAAATAATACCCAAACCATGCTCATCCAAGGGTCAGCATGGCTTAATATATAACCAGGGTTTCAGCAAACCCCAGGAGCAATCAAGTCATCACTCCAGTAGAAACAGTTCAGCCAGATATCCACAAAGAAGCCTTTTCCATCATTCCAGGAAAGAGTCCCTCAGCTGTCTCCAGCAATCCTATTGTGAATAGATGTCTTTTGCCACTTTCCCAGAACATCCATAAACGCAGGGGGTTTCAAATCTGGAGAGGACAGCGCTGTTAAACCAAGATTTAGAGTCTCAGCGGAGGCAAAGGAATTCCCTGCCATCCATGCCTCTCCCTTCTGGAATGAGCTCCAGCCCTGCCAACGATCCTCATGGTATGAGACAGTGGAGGCCTTTTGAGTTTCTTTTCATAGAATTATAGAATCCTTTGGGTTAGAAAAGACCTGTAGGATCATGGAGTCCATCCATTCCCCCAGCACTGCCAAGGCCACCTCTAACCCATATCCCCAAGTGCCACATCCACACACCTTTTATTTCCCTCCAGCAATTGTGACTCAATGATTTCCCTCCACAGCCATTTCTGGGGCTGGACAACCCCTTCCATGAAGAAATTTCCCCTAATATCCAATCTAAACATCCCCTAGCACAATTTGAGACCATTTCCTCTCATCCTGTCTCTTATTCCCTGGGAGCAGAGCCCAACTCACCCCTCCACCACCACCCCTGCCCCAGCTGCACCCTCCTGTAAGGGAGTTGTAGACACATAATTGGTGCAGTTTAAGAGTTCCTTGTCTTGACAGGGGTTCTCAGAGTCCAATCCATGACGAAGTTTGGATGGTGGCAGTGAAAGACTTCAAAGGCTTTGACCATTTATTTCCTTTCCACTCGCTTCATGCTCAGCTGTCCCTTTGCAGGGAGTGGGCAAGGGATTTATCCACGGAAAACACCTCCCAGCACATCATCTCTCCATTTTCTGAAGCTGTATTTTATCTGCATCTGTATTTTGTTAGTTTTTTTCAGCTCTTTAGGCTGGTAGCCCCATTAATGTGAATTCTCTGGGTTTGCATATTGTTCCAAGCAGCCACTTCAATTCTGTGCTCCCAGCCTCACCATTCTCCTTCTTCTCTGGATGCCAAAAAAGCAACAAACACCTGCAGGGCTGACATTTTGCTTCACTCTGTGGAGCATCTCCCGTGGGAAGGTGAAAAGGAGGAGGAGCTTGCTCCGCACACCGGGTTTCTCACCAGCCTGGGATTCATTTTCACAGGACAAAAGCTTTGTGGACAGAACTTGTGCCCTCCGAGTGCTGAATTTTCACCCCTCTGCCTGAGACATCCTTTTTCTCACAACCACTGGTCTCGGTTTAGTTTTGGCCACTAAAGCAGTGCTCTGGTGTTGGGTCACAGCTTGGACTCGATGACCTCAGAGGTCTTTTCCACCCTAAATGATTCCGTGACCCATCTCCTTGCAGGAGAGCCAGGAAAATAAACACGGCAGGGGGGAAATCTTCTCACCTCCCCATTCTCCTCCTGAGCCTGCAAGGCATCCTCATGCTGTGCCAGGGAGGGAAGCAGATGGAGACTCCCACACAGCTCTCAGCTGCTGTGCTGGTTTTGAATCCCTGATGATTCCCTGACCTTGGACAGGAGCTGCTGTGGCTGCTCTTGTGTGCAGGACTGTGCTTCTCCAAGCACTCCAAAAGTAGCTTGAAAAGACCCAGAGAGGTGTGAGCTGAGCCCTTCCACATTTTCCCTGGTGTTTATTTAGTCAAAGACCAACGTTTTTCATTTTCCATTGTTCTGTATTTCTGCTGAGTTGGTGCCGTGCTTGATGTTCTCTATTGGGTTTGTATCATTGCACCCCTTTCCCCTTTGTTATTTAGGATTAGGAACAGGAGCAGGGACATTTCCAATCCCATTACCTGCCTTTCACCTGAACTAAAACTTTTCCAGTCTCTAAGGTGAAAGAGCCATGTTGTATTACCAAAAATCCTCTTCTTTCTCCTAAAGGAGACCTCTCAGCCAAACAAAGAATTAGCTGAATCAAAAGTTTATTAATATTCAGATTAGTAGTTGTTTCTCATTTCTTTTTATCACGACTTCACTCCTGCTTTAGTCCTGATTTTACAGCTGTCACAGTTGTAAGACGTAAGTTGTAAGTTTTTTGCATGGCAAAAAAATGAGGCTGAGAACCCTTTACTGCATATCAGTAACAGCAAGAGCAACAAGTGCAACAAAAAGTAGAAAAATCTTATAAAAACTTACAATAAATTATAACCACCCGAGTTAATTAGGAAAGGAATTAAAGGAATTTAAATATTTTTTTTCCCCCCTAAGTGTTTAGGGTTGTTTTCTCACCCAGATGAAGTTTTACATCCAGGGATGTAGAGAATATTTTGGCAGAGGCAAGTGACCTCTCCAGAGCTCTTAGTGGGATGCATGACTTTGAGCATTGTTTTGTTCTCCTTTTATTCAGCATTTCTTTATATCAGTGAAAGCTTTGGGTGAGGGGAGCTGAAAAAGGAGGCTTGAATTCAAGCCAGAGAGGGGAGTAGCAGGCTGAGGGCTGTGCAAGAGGTGAGGCAGCTCCACCTGAGCATTAAAGGGCTCAGAAAAACCCACAAAGATGAAAGAGGATTTGAAACCAGAGCCTGGAGTGCTTTTTTTTTGCCTTGCAATAATACCGTGAGAATTTTAAAGAGTTTGATATAAATGAAGAATTGGACTTGCCACATTTTACTTGAACTATTAAATTCTTAAAAATTAAAAGAGATGGGCTAAAACAATGCAGTTATTTATTCAGTTATTTCTTTTCAGCAGTTATTCTTTAAAGGCAGTGTCCACGTCTAGAAAATATTTTTATTTTAAATACTTTCCATGTCCTCGAGGTAAATTTCTGGCTTACTTGAACACATGTAAACTCTTCCTCTGAACTTTTTGTTTACTTGTAGCACACCTAAGGGTGGAACTGAGTGAGAGTGAGAACCAAATCCAGGGTGCAGAGGTGGAAGGCTCAGCTTTTGAGTGACATTCTCTGTCACAGAGCCCAGCACAGCCCCGGGGGACACCTGGTGCCACTTCCACGTCCTTCTTATGGTTGAAAAATTCAAATTAAACTGAGGAAGCCCTGTGGCCACAGAGGAAAGGATTTGAGGAGAGATCGACATCCAGGAGGGCTGAGGACAATGGGGACTCAGCCAAATGACACTGAAAGCACAAGAATTTATTTTTTTACAGTGGTATTGAGCCATTACAAGACTGAAATGGGAAAAAAAAAAAAAAGTGTTGATAATGATGAAGACAGAAAAATTCCCTAAATATTTCTCCTCTGGCATTGGGAACAGCCAGATGATGGAATCCCAGCCCGGATGGTGAAGGGGTGCTGGGTAAAAACCATTAATTCTTGACTCACACAGCTCTAACTGCACCCAAGAGTTTTCAAAGAGCATCCTTGAGGAGGTCCCTGGAACAGAAATGACGTGGGTTTTTTTTTAACTTGGTTTGGGTGGTTCTGAATGATGAGAGCCAGGCTAAAGCCATAACTGTGTTTTCCGAAAGGTAAATGGGATATCCTAGGAAAGTGTATGTTCCTTGTTCTGGCATTAATCCCAGGCTAAAAAATGCATAATCTTACACAGGACGCAGTAAATTAAGGGAAAATAATTAATAGAGGAAGGAAATTAAAGGAGGGTAACAAAAGTAAGACAAAGTAGTAATGCTGTCAAGTGAATTTGGTACCTTATAAAAGTAAGATTATGAAGCTTTTCAGAATTGTAACGGGCCTGATCTTAAAGATCTTGCCAAAAAGTTACAGAAAGTGGTGCTTTAAGTTAGTCCTGGGTTTAGTTTGAGTAACAATGGTGAGCAAGGCATGCGGAAGACATTAAACAGCCCTCAAAGCAGCTAATTAATGGGACTCAAAGTGTAATTGTAAAGGCAGTAATTAAAGCAGTGACCGTGTTCCCACTGGGGTAGGGCCGAAAGCATTTCCATGCCCTTTAACTTTTGAATTAATGACCTGAAGACAGCACACGCTGGCTGCTGATAAAACCTTCCAGGTGACCCAGAGATCAGGGAAGCCATAAACGATCGAGGAAGGAATTGTGCAATGTAGAAAAATGTTGATTCGTTCGCTGACACGCGATGAGGATGAGGCTGAACACGGCCAAGTATGAGGGCAGACAGCAAAAATCCATGGGCAAGGGCTTTGGGAATTTGGGGGTGTGGTGGGAACCATCTGGATCTGGGCTCCCACCGCTGTTTGAGGACCAAAGGGTGGATGTGAACACGGTATGGAAACATAAAGTAGGGATGGAAGGATCAGGCTCAGTCCTGAAACCAGCACTGGAGGGTGGTTTGAAGTTCAGGGAGACGCAGCTTGTGGGAAGTGTTGGCAGCTGGAAAGGGCTGGAAGAGCCCTGGGATGATTTGTGGAAGGGAGAAATGCCTTACAGATAGTTTGGTTTCTTGTGCCCTGAGCTCACAGCCCCAAGCTCAAAGGCAGGACCACTCTGGGAATTCCCCTAGAAATTTTGGAAGTCGTTGGTGTAAAGGACAGACAAATCCTCCACTGGTGAACAGTGGAGTGTGGAGCTCTGCCTGGCAGTGCCTGCTGGCCCCAGGACCGAGGACATGGACATAGGGCTGCCACACGAGTTGCCAGGGGTGTTGGAGCTCCTGAGTTTGCTGCCTGCAGACCCAGACCCAGCATGGCCGTGTGAGGGAGCTGAGCCCATTACTGGAGCTCCTGGTGGGAGCTTTGGGATGGCAAACTGGGCTGCTCCGAGTCCAGGCTGCAATCTCAGTGATTGCAGAATCACAGAATAATTTAGGTCGGAAAAAATCTCCAAGATCATTGAATACAGCCTTTGATCCATCATCACCTTGTCACCAGCCCAGAGCACTGAATGCCATGTCCAGTCCTTCCCTGGGCACCTTCAGGGATGGGGACTTCAACACCTCCCTGGGCAGCCCCTTCCAGTGCGTAACAACCCTTCCATGAGGAAACTGCCCCTGATGTCCCAAGTGAAGCTGCCCTGGCACAGCTGGAGGATGTTTCCTCTTGTCCTGTCACTGTTCCCTGGGAGCAGAGCCTGAGTCCCCCCAGGTCCTGTCAGGGAGTTGTGGAGAGGAAATCCGCATTGCACTTTACAGAGTGATGCAGAGAGACCTTTATGTGTCCTTCTGGCAGCTACAGCTCATGTTCACCAGTGTCTCCCTCACGAAGACCCTAAACTTTGTCTTTTTTTTATCAGTCCTACCCTGCTGACCTTTGCAGGTCACTCTGTTCCTCTGTGATGGAGGAAATCATCAAACAACTTCGGAAAAGCTCCTTTTCCAACTCTCCCCTCAGAACCTGAGGGCAACTTTTGTCATCTTTTCACTTTCTCCCATCTGATGTTTACCTTGGGAGGAATTGTAGCTCCAACATCTTAGTGGACAATTCCTCTGGGATTGGGAAAGGTCAGGTGCCTCTTGACAGAACTTTGGTGCTTTACCTTGTTTTCCAGAACCTTGTGCTTATAGCCTTGGCCCTGAGCTCTGTGGTCACCATGTAACCTTGTCCAAATCTTTACAAATAAGATCTGAAAGGCAACAAGAGTCCAATGTGAGCTTTAATGCAAAAATAGGAGCCTTTCCTGGCTTTATTCTTTCCCTGATTTTCTTTTCCTTTTAAAAATAATTTTACTTCAGTTTCAAGATGCCGTTTTTCCTGAATGAAAATTAACCTTTTGCCTGATTTGTGAGACAGCATCAGGAAACACACAAGCTGCCCACACGTTCTTTGCTACTTCCCTTAAATCAATAAAATGGTAATTGTCAAGGCTGGACAAGAGTATTAAATTAAGAAGACCTGAACTCCTGTATAGAAGAGACCTTTTCATCTCACCCTGTTAGCTTTTATAAAGAAACTCAGAGCTTGTGTTTGTCCAGGGCATCTCTTGCAGAAAGACATTTAGCTTTGAACTCCAGAAGTGAAGCAAGAGAGAACTCCACTGTCCTTAGAGGATTTCACTTCCACTGTGAAAAAAATGAGACTTCACTTCCCATTCAACTTTATCTGGCTTCAGTTGCTGTGGAGAGAACACCAAAGTGCCCCCTATAATCCAAAAATTCTTCCTTGCTCAAGTGAGGATGCCCTGTGCTGACATCTCTGCTGTGCTGGCTAGAGACGAGTGGGAAAATCAGAATCATGGAATGGTTTGGGCTGGAAGGAACTTTAAAGACACTCAGTTCCACCCCCTGCCATGGGCAGGGACGCCTTCCACAGGCAGGGACACCTTCCACAGTCCCAGGTGGCTCCAAGCCCCAATGCCCAGCCTGGCCTTGGACACTTCCAGGGATCCAGGGACAGCCACAGCTTCTCTGGGCACCCTGTGCCAGGGCGTCCCCACCCTCACAGGGAGGATTTCTTCCATATTTCTAACTTAAATTTCCTCTCTTTCAGTTTGAACACATTCCCTTTGTCTTGTCACTCCAGTTCCTGATGAAGAGTCACTCTCTGGAATCTCCGTAGTCCTTTCAGATCCTGAAATGTGCTGTGAAAATTGTCCCCACAACCTTCTCCTCTCCAGGCTGAGCAGCCCCAGCTCTCTCAGCCCATCTCTACAGGAGAGGTGCTTAGTTCCTTTATCAGATTGATCCCTGGTAGCTCTGGTAGGAAACACTCAAAAAAATGTGATTCCTTGCCCTCCCAGTAACTGGCCTTGAGAAGAGCAGAGGCAATTTAAGTTGAAAGGAAATTGCTTTACTTTGCTGTCCCTTCTAACTGGGGCTCCCCTGCTGTCTGTAGGTGCATCTCCCCTTTCTGGCATTCAAGAAGAGCCCAGAACAAGTTGTTGTTCAACAGCAACCCACAAACCCATCCTTCTGTGCCTCCCCACCCCTTCACAAGCTGCTCCACGGCCCTCCGGAGCTCGGCCCTCTTCCGTGCAGGGCCAAGCTCTGCCCTGGAGACAGGACAATAATTTCTGTCCCACTGTAGTTGTAGGTCACTGTGTGCTGCCATTCCCACCCCACTGCCTCACGCTGCGCTGAGGAAACACAATCCCCACCCCCTGATCCTGAGGCCACCTCAGACGGAAAATCGGAAAATCGCAAATGCCGTCAGGAATAACCCCGGGGCTGAGGAAACCTCCCGGCGCAGGCAGGCTCCACTGCCTGGTGATTAGTCTGATCACCAGGGTGAACTGAGCGTTGTTCCTGAAATTCTGTTCCCTGTGCTCCCGCCTCTGTTTAGCCGGGAGCCCCAGAGCTGCCGCTCCAGCTGCAGACGGAGCTCAGGGCCCCTCGCGGGGAGGCTTCCTGTGCGAGGACACACGAGGGGACGATGCTGTTCCGTGCTGGTGGCATTCCCCAGATCCTCCGCACTCGGGGCCATCCTGAACATGGACACATGACTGCCTGGAGAGCAGGTCACCAGGGCTTGTTGCTCCAGAGCAGATGGGGGATTAAACACACAACCCAAAAGGCAGCGCAGCGTTGACTGCCACATTGATTGACTGGGTGAAACGAAGAAAAACTTACTCCTTGTGGGGTTTTTTCCCTAAGAAAATGCTTTCACTTCTCTGCCACGGTGCACCTGAGTGACCCTTGTATCACTGAGCAGGGAAATTCCATTCTCTTGAGGGCAGAGCCTCATCCAAAACTCACCAAAATCTGTGAGGGCCTGGAGATGATAAACCTGGCTGTGCCAAACCACTGAGCACATCTTGGAATTGTTCCCTGCTTTCTCCTACCCCTGCCAGGACGACACCTGCTTTTATTTGCTTACCAGATTGATAGATATGATTTCAGAAATCGATAGGAAAGACAAGATCATAGAGAGGGAGTCTTAGTAAGAACCAAAAAGCAGTGGGGAGAAATGGAATGTGATTATTGTTCTCAAGGAGATTAATACAGCATCAAACAGAAATGCTGTGGGTTCCTAAACCTTCTGTAGCTCTTTTTGTGGTCACTGCTTTCTGGGACATCACAAACGAGCTCTTGCCAATCAATACCTGAAGGATTTCCAGCTGGCTCCTCCAAGTTTTCTCAAGTAGGGACTGTAGATTCAAATACGTTTGACAAATTCTTCTTTATTCTTCTTTTTATTTTTTTTCTCCCCTGGGGATTAAAAGGTTTCTTTTAATAACATTTAATCAACCCACTGCAGGATAACATTCAGAGCAGAGAGAGGGATTCAGGCATGCAGAACTCAGAGCTGCAGAGCTGGGGCTGGAAGTTCCACTCCAGCAAGGGGCAGGTGTGCTGAGACAAGATGCATGTGATTTTTAGAAAAATTTCCCCTATTTTTGCCTCCAAATCTACCCTGTGAGCATTCTCTGGGATAAGATCCTTTCCAGTGCCTTCTCCACTACTAATATTTCCAACAGCCCCAGTGAATTTGGGGACAGAGTTAGCAAAGGGCTGCTCCCACCAGCACTTACTGACGGTTGCCTCTTTGTCTTCTCTAAAATGAAATTCCATATTAGCTACTGAAATTTGGGCTTAGCCCTCATTGGGAAAAGTGGGAGATCTTAAAAGGCATTCAGTCAAAAAGAAACAGCTGAAAACTGCTCAGTTTGGACTCTGCTGAAAGGGCTCAGCAGCTGATGGCTGAAGCGACTTCTCTATCGCAGAAAAAAAAATAAATTTCTTGGCTGTGGAGAAAAAGTGAAATATTTTGTAGAATCATTGAATATTCTGAGTTGGAAGGGACCCACAAGGATCATAAAGTCCAAATCCTGGCTCTGCACAGGACAACCTCAAAACCCCCACTATGAGAGGGTTACACCCTCCTGTGCATGTTGTCAGGAACATTTTTATTGTGACTTCCTCTCCGCAATTCTTTTCTTTTCCTACTGTAAGCAGCTTTGGAATGATATGCTTGAGTCTAATCATGGAATTAGAAATGGAGTTCTCCTCACTAAAAGCTGACAAATCTACACACAGCCTTATACAGCAGCCTCTGATCCTGCCAGGAGAGGGTGGCGTGATGAGGAGATGTCCCCACTGACACGTTCAGCCAGCAGCCTTCCATGAAAATGTTTATTTGGGTTCCTAGAACACAAACAAGTTGATTTTGCTCTTGGGAGAAAGGTGTGAATTCCCATAAGGAGCTGAAAGCTGGGTGTCTTCACTCCCAGCCTCGACCAGGCTGCCAACTGGGACAAATGTTGTCAAAATCTTGGCAAAATGCGCTGAAAGGTGATGAAAGGAAGACTTTGAGAGTCACAAATGTTTCTCTGTCATTCCCTGCGCCTCCAAACCACACGGAGATTGTTTCCCTGCTCCAAAGTCAGGGCTTGTGTCTCACCTGCTCCTCACCAGTCTCAGCCTCGTTGCTTTTCCTTCCCTCCTGCTGCTTTTTTGCCAAGGATGGATATTCAGTTCCCTAAAAAACACCGGACTTGGCAAATCCACCTGCACAATCCCAGCTTTTCAGCACAAAAGCCATCGTGGTCCCTTGATATTGGTAAAGCTGGGTCTCAACACTGACCTGGTTGTCCTGTCAAGGGACAGACTGGTCTGACATTGTGGGGACACGGTGAGCTGCTCTTCCAGGCATTCTGTTCTTCTTCCCAAACATTTTTCCTCAGCTCTCACTGATGAGCCCTTCTTGGAGCAACCAACCCACTGCGTGTCTGCTGGTTCACCCAGCCCATGAATTCAGGTGGCTCTAACTGGGACCAGCATGAGGAGAAAGTCCTCAGGCCTGGTTTGATGTGCTTCCATATCCATCTGGTTTTGCTGCAGGCCACCCCAGCGTGCATTTCCGTGGCAAACTGCCTTTTGAAATAATTCCCAGCAGAGCGAGGACGTTGCCAAACGCCAGCGCTGTGACCGAGCGGCGTCACTGCAGCTGGAGATCTTCTGGTGTTTTATGGGTTCAGAGGGAATGCACAGCACAAAACGCTGCAGAATTTCTAGGAAAATGCCTCTGTTGACAATTCACAAGAAAGAAATGTTTCCTCTGGTGCAGGGCACTCAGCATGTCCCTGCTTTCATGGCCTGAAGCAAGTCCGGTTTGAGAGCATCACGCTCCTCTCTCACTTCCAGCCTCGGGCCCATCTTGCTACATCTGGTGAGGTGAAATGCCACCCTCAGGGTGTCTTGAGGGCCACACTGGGAGACCCAAGTGGGGCTGGCCAGCTGCTGGATGGGTCCAGGATATGCTGCAGCCTTACATTGATATCAAACTGTGTCATGATGGCACCACTTCCTCTAAAGCAATGACAGCAAGGTGGCTGCAGGTGTTCTCTGGGATTTGACCCGGCCTCAAATCCCTCCAGAGTCTGGCTCCTGGCTCAAAAGCCAAATATCCCCAAGATGCCATGGACAGACCCACTGTTCCCATCCACGTCTTGCTCCTCCTCACTGGATAAAGACAATTCAAGATAATATACAACCAACTTTCAGAGAGGCTGCAGCTCACAACTCTGCCTTTAAAAACGTATTTTACAACCCCACCATCCTTGACTTCCAGGAACTCATGAATAGAAAAGATATATTGTTCTTGGTAACTAAATAGTATCATTAAAACCATTATGAATCTTGCAAAAATCATTCCTGTCTACCTAATTTAATCCTGGAACAATGACTATTATTAACTTGTGCTGTTGCCATTTGAGATGATGGCCCTGGATGCACGGGGAGCTATTACAGATCCAGTTTTTGTAAATGTGTATTGCTCTTAAGTGCTTGAGTGCCTCTCCTTCAGGGAGATCCCAGGATTTATCCGCTCCAGGGCAGTGTAGTGAAGCTGAAGAGGGAAATGAGGAACTCAGAGAACAACAAAAAGCTTAATTCCTGTCCTTATCACATGGATAAGAGTCTCATGGCTGAGTTCTCATGCTCAGCTACACAAGAGATCCATTGGAAGTTCTCCTTGTGATTGACAGTGACATCGCTCCATGTGCCTTCCCGAGGGTCTGTAAAAGGCTTGATGTCCTCAATAATGTGGTCACTCCCAACTGTCTGTGAAGAATGTTGTATTTTTGAAGCCTCCAAGGTTCAGCCAAGGTCGGCTCCATACCCTCAGGCTCTGTCTCACAAGTGCTGAGCTGCAGAGGAGAGAAAAGGAGCCCCTGTCTGCTCCCACCCTCGGATCGAGACCTCGCGTTCCCGCACCTCACCTCAAAAATGTGGCACCTTCAGCAGGCAGCACTCCCTGAGACTGTGACTGTTTGACCTCCCCCTCTGCACAGCTTGATGGAATAGGCCTCATTTCCTTAGGAAATTGGCTTCCAGGGGAAAAAAATATAAAAAAATCCTCTACCTGTTTCCCTCATTCCCGGTAATAAAAAAAAAAATCAGTGAATTATTTTCCTGATCACAGAACTGAGATGAAACAAACAAATCCATCGCAGTCCCCCAAATAAGAAGAATAATAAAGTCTGCTGCACTTTGGGAAGAAACCCGTACAAATATCAGCTTCAGCAGAGCGTGTTTCAAGTGCCTGCAGAGAGCAGGGTGGGACTGGGGCTGTGGTTCCCCTCTGTCCTGCTGAAGGTGCTATCTGTGCCTTCACCCAGCTGTCACTTCTCTGCTGCAAAGATGTTTATTCTCCTCATTACAGGGGCAAATAATAGCGGTTTCCAGGCATCTCCAGCAGGAAGCAATGGTGCTGTTGGTGTTGAAAATGAAAAACAGGAAACATCAGAGCACTTTTCTAACACAACGGGGGGTGATGTGTGGATGTAGATGTTGTTCCTGTCCCACTCCTCCCTGGTGTAACCTTTTACCCCTTTCTCCAATTCCAGAGCCACAAAACTACTGATTTCCTCAGGTTTCACGAGAACAGACACCTGAGCAGAGGTGAGACCTCAGAAATCTCCTACACATCCCGTGGGATGCCCATGTGGACAGCAACACCCGATCTCAAACCTCTAGGAAAGCAGCATCCACGTGCAGTGACTGACAGAACTATTTGATTTCAATCTGGTTTTACGTGAGAGGGGTTAAACAGGCCAGAATGCTGCTCTGCTCCCAGCAGAGCTGCTGAGATTTGTGGTGGCATCACCAGAGAGTCTCTTGAAGGAAAGGTGTTCCACTTCCCACACTGGTAACATTCCCATGAAGTTATCAGTCCCACCGTTGAAAACCGCAAGACAGACCCCAAATAGGGACTGAAAGTGAGACCAGCCAGAGGAAATCCCCCTTGCTGGGTGACCTGATCTCTGATTTGAGCACAACCACCCCCCTGCAAATGAGCAGCACACCCCCAGCCGTCAGGGCCAGCGTGCTCCAGAGCTGAGCTCATTTCCATGCTGGGTGGAAACTATTTTCACAGTGGAATTCTTGCATTTCGTTAATTAGGAGTCGTTCTGCCAAGCCAAGGGGTCGGAGGATGTGCCCTCCCCATCCCTGGGCACAGATGCTCAGCCAGGGAGGTGCCAGTCGAGGGATCAGCTCCTGCAGGATCATGGAATCACCCGCAGGAAGCAAAACCGGAGTGATAAAAACCTTACACTGAGGATAGAGTGAAAAAAACAAATAACTTTCCTTCTAGTGGAAGGCTCTGATGTCTGTAACCGAGCAGATCGAAGTGAAGACAGGTTAAAACACAGTTGTAAAGCTTTGCAACTGCAAGGAAGTTTTTTGGATATTTTTTCAGACCCCGGATAAAGAGCAGGTGATGGACATTTGCACCTGGTAACATGTTCTTAGCTCCTATAACACAGAAGTATGAGATCCTGTGTCATTTAATGTCACCCAAATAGGTGTTTGAGTTTGTATTTTTTCCCCTCCTCTCCTCAAAATACGAGATTAAAGCCTCTACCTGAGATATGGAGTCTGTGATGATAACGACCAGTTATTTTTAATATGATTCCTTGAAATTTCCCTATTTATTTAACAGGAGACAAAGTGCAAAGTGTAAAGAATATCAGGGCAAGAATTTATTCTTGGGAAGTATCAGGAGTGTGGGCCTTTATCAGACATCCTCATTACAATCCACAAGAGCATCCCTTGGAGATAACACCAAAAAAACCCAGGGAAATAAGAACTAAAAGCAAACCTAACCATATGTTGTTTTAAGCTCCCCCTATTAGGGAGTCCCCAAAACACCTCACAGCCACAACTCCCGGTCCTTTTGGAGGCCATTCACCTCAGTTATCACCCCCTGTGGCTTTTCTCAGCATCTCCAATCTGTGGGGGAAGAATTTCTGCCAAAACCCCCTTTTTGTACCCAAGTGAGCCCATTTTTCCCACCTGTGCAACCTCTCCCCACCCCAGTGCCCTGTCCCACCCTGCTCCAGAGGTGTTTTCAAAGTCCAGGAGGATTTCAGGGAGCAGCAGCTGAACATCACCCCCAGAACACCAAAGTGAACATCGCCAGCTGCTCCTCAGGGATCCTTCTCCCTGTCTGGAGGGGTAAAACTGCCTAAACACTAATTAATTGAATATTAACCCTGCCCCAGGCCAGTAATTCCAGGGCTGTTGGACCACTGAGCTTCAACCCAGGCAGCTGAGGAGCTTCCCCCCCCCAAAGTGTAAATGAGTTTATGGGAAATGGCTGAGAGTAAAGGGGAGGGAGGGTGAGGAATTTGTTTTCCTCCCCACCCTCATTAGAGGCCCTGACCTCTTTGCTGTGTGCCCTCTTCTCCGGGGTGGAGAGGAGTTGTTTTTCCAGGATTTGTGGAGATGGATGGTGTGACCCCTCTAGGAGCCAGCAGAAAAGGAGGAGAGGGAGAGGGCTGCATCTTCCACCCCCTGAGCCCTGGGAAGATGAAAAGTGAGCCAAAGGAGGTTCTGCCTCGTGGAAATGGACTCTCTGTCCAGCAAGGTAAGTTCTGGTTTTTGTCTTTGGCTGATTAATTTTGTCTTTTGCAGGTCATTTTTGCCCCTTTGTGGCTGTTTGAAGTGAAGGGAGACAAGGGAGGTGATGCAAGTGAAGCTGAAAACTGTTGAGCAGCTTGGCTAAAGGCTTCTGTTTGGGTTTTATTCATTTATTTTGACTTTTAAGGATTTAAGGTTTTTTTAAATCTGTTCCTGGTTGCCTTTTCTAAGTAAAAGCAACACTCAGGGGTGCTGACTCCAGAGACCTCTCTGTAAAGGGAGGAGGGTGGACAAGCAAAGCTGTGGGATGGTGTGAAACAATGCAAGGGACAGAGGTGAGACATAAATTTATTCCCCAGGAACGCAGAGGTTGAGGTGGGAGGTGCGTATTTCTTGAAAGGTCTTCCACTATCAAGCTGCTGTTTAAAAAAAAAAAACCACCCCACCCTGTCGTGCATCCTGCAACCAACTTGTATTTTTAATTAATAAAATGCCCCTGGCAGAGAGGCTCCAGCACAACTGGGGCAGGGGGGAAGCCAAAGTGGTGAAAAGTTGTGTCCCCTTCCCCCTGGAGCTGTGGCATCTCCAGCCGTGCTGTGCTCCTTGGGAGGAAAGGAAGCTGCTGCCAGGAGCTTCTGGGAAGAAATCTCCATGCTGGTCTTGGAAGGAAGGGCCAAGAAAGCTCCTCGTGCTTGCCATGGGAGCAGAGATTTGTGGGGCAGGGTGATGGATGAGCTGAGGGAGCAAGATTTCCCCTGCCCAGGAGAAGCCAAGTGTATGGATTCCATGGAATTCCTAATGAGAGTCTGGGCTGGAAAGGGGTGAAATCAACCAGGTGTGAAGGGAGCTGTGAGCTCCTCAGCACCAGGGATGAGGCCACAGCCTGTGTAGAGCCTCACTGAGGGACTTGGAGCATCTTCCAGGAGATGAGGGAAGATGAGGGAAGAACGGGGATGGACCCTGTGTGACGATTGTTCCACTCGCTTTGGCCTGTTCCTGTTGCCTCTGGCTGAAGAGCCCCTTTGGATGAGTGCTGGTGGTGAGAAACGGGGAAATTTGTAGGTTTAGGAGGGATTTCTCTTCTCTAGGTGCTGTTTCTCCTGCACAGATCTTGATGGACGCTGTTTCCTCCGAAGGGAAAGAACGAGGGATGTGGGAACTTTTAATTAGAAGAGGGTTGAATATCTGGTCCCTTTTTCAATCAATGTGTTCGGTCTGGGGTACAGATTTAGATGAGCTCTACGGAAAAAAATTCCCTGGCAGATCTAGGAAAATACCCCCAGCTCCTGAGGCTGCTGATGTGGATTTTCTATCTAAAAGGAGGGGAGAGATGCTTACTGGGACAGGCTCAGGTGTGTTTTATCAAGCAGCAGGTATTGAGTTATCCCTGCACCCACCTGCGTGTGTCTCTTGCTCTGGAGCTCAGACCTATCCTGCAAACCACCTGTCCAAAACTCAGTTTTGGATGCTATTTTACTCAGTTTTGTTTTTGCTGCTTAGGACTTTATTCTTGAAAAGAGGCACCTGAACTCCTCCCCAGGGATCTCGACTTATCCCTGTGTCCTCTGCTCTGGCTGGGGGAAAGCTATAGGGGAGCAAAGTGCCCTCGTCCTCCTCCCAGGAGCTGCCAAACCTCTCTCTGCATGGCCTGGGAGAAAATGTGGCCCTGAACTTGCCCACAGTTTGATCTTCAAAGCAATAATTAATTGGCTAAGCAGCTGTGAGCTGTGGAACCCACCCAGAATACTGAACAGTCTCCCTGCTGAGGGCCTTGTTCCCTCCCAATGAATATCTCCTGTGTCTGTCCACATATTTTGGGAGGATGGAACTCAGGTGGGATCCCCAAGGGAGCAGAAAAGACAGTTTTCCCTTCTGTAAGGCAGTTGTGATGGAGGAGCTCCCTTCAGGGAAGTTGTGGTTAGGAATTTTCTAATCAAATGTGCCCAGCTGGGCTCCCTTTCCTGCAAAAGACTCGGATGAAGGGTGGGTTTCAACCCTGAGCTTCACAGTTTCTGGTTTTGGAGGGTGACCGTGGGTAGAACTCCACTCTGCTGCAAAGGTTTTCCTTAAAAACAGACCAAAATTGAACCTCTGGCTTAAAACCATCCCTTGATGGTACAAGGCCTGTGCATCACCTGCTTTTTTCTTGGCCTCTGTCACCCACCCCCAAAAAGCCAAACCCTAAATCTTCCCCTATTTAACCCTCTGGCTAACCTTAACTGTGTTTAATGGGAGTAGATGGCCCAAAGGCATTTGGCTTCCACCAAATCCAGATGATTCACCCCAATTACTTCTGTAAATAACATTTCTGGGAAAGTGGGAAGCTTTAATCCCAGGCCCCATCAGCAAAGTGGAGGCAGGGAGGGAAGTGAAGCTGGATTCTCAACGACTTCCTGGATTTCTAACCCAGGGAAGGATTTTTCCCTGGCAAAACCAAGGGTGGGCGTTGGAAACCTCCTTGTCTGTGTTACCAAATGAGTGGGAATGGGATGAGCTCCAGGTCAGCCAAAGGCTTCTCCTGGTCTGGCAAGGGGACAGAAATGGAGTGCGGAGGACAGGAGGGAATTCCACCACATGAAAGCTGTTCCTGGGACTATTTTTGTTCATTTCCTGGTGCTCATGTGACACCTCTGGTGTTGTCCCTTGGACTGCTGTGAGGCACCTTGACATTGGTTCGGGGGAAACTGGGACAGGGTGAGGATGAGGAACACTTTTTAGCCTCTGGGCTGGGCTATCCGTGGCCTGTCTGGGTAAAAGTGGAGGGAAGTGTTCTCACGAGACCTCGAACTGTTGGTTCTTTGGAAAAACAAGCCACATCCTCCTGTTTGTTATTAAAAGTGAGTTCACAAATCCTTTTCATTCTTGTTTTATTTATTAAAGTGGGGGATTCCCAAAGAGGGAACTGGTTTTCTGTGGGAATAAGTTTGCAAGCAGCACCGGAGTGGGAATGGAGGGATTGGGAATGATGGCTCAGCAGTTCCAGTGCCGTGTGGATTCCTTTTCGGTGAGGAGTCTCCAACCACGCACCTGGTGTGTGGACAAGGTGGGAATTGGGAATTCCCACTGCTGTGGGAATTCTATGGTAGAACAGCTTGGAGATCCCTCTAGGCATCTCCCCCTAAGCCCTGGCAAGGGGCTGAGTCCTTCTCGTGCCCAGGGTTTTCTCATCTCCGTGTGGCTCTTCCTAAAAAGTTCTGTGCAGTTGGAACTCATGGATGGATGTTCCCAGAACAAAAAAGAAAATTACATCAGCTGTTCCCATCAATGGAATTAAGGCCAAAGCCTCCAGATGTCAGGCATTGTTGGTTTGTTTTTTGTTTGTTTTTTTTTTTTAATCTTTGTGTGACTATAGGAGCTCTTCCTTCATTTGCAGCTAATGAATAGAACAAAACACAGAAATCTGCACTGGGTTAGAAAGAAATGGATGTGTTTTGAAAAACGTGATGCCTGCTGGTGTGGGGGTGTGAGGGCTTGGGGCTGCATCCATTGAGGCAAAGGGTGGATTAATAACACGTGGGAGCCTGCAGACCAACCCAAACCAGGATGTTTCAGGTGGGATACCTGTAACAGGCTTTCTCAGCATCTTTGCTGATGGTGCCCGGCCTCCTGTGGCCCCGAAAATGACAGTGGGAAGTGTCTGAGCCCTTTAGTTGAGGGCTGGTCAGGACCCACTGCTCCAATTTAATTAAACATCTCAATTGTTTCAATTCAATTATGCAACGAGCTTGATTGGATCAGCACGAGGAAGGCAGCAAAGAGGGATCTGAGTTGTGGCCTCTGTCAGCAACCTCAGGAGGAGGTAGGGATGCAATTTGTGTGGTGGCCAAGAACATCTGAAGTGTTTCCTAGGATGTCACATTTCGTGGGAAATGCCTTTAATTAGGTCTGGGGATTTCCTCACTTCCCCGCTAGACTGCGAGTGGGCTGCACAGCTGGATGCCAGTAAAGAATATCTCCTTTGTCAACTTAATAAGGAAAAAAAGTCTAAAAATAAGAAAAACTACCTAGACAGACCTTCTGTACTGGTAATGGAAAGATCCCTGAAGCTTGTAGCTCAAGGATACCATGAACATTTTAAGGATGTTTTTGAGGAGAGGTGTTGACTGAAACCAGAGCCAGGTGTATAAGGAGCCTGAAGGCTCTGGAGCTTTAACGTCCCCCTGGGAAAGGCCCGTTGAGGACCAATTTCTGCTGATTTAACACGGTGCTGATCAGGTACCAAACTGGCTCCAATCGCCTTCTTGGTTCTCTTGGAAAAAGGGGTCTTCAGCTTCCCTCCAAAGTCTCTGAAACCCTGCAGTAAGTGGGCTCAGTCAACAGCAGCTCCTCCTTCCCCTCCACCTGCTCTTTTTGTAATCTCTCCATGGCCATTTTCACCATATTAAAGTGATTTTTTTTCCCACCCATTATCTAAAGGACAATGGGAGATAACTGCGACTTTAATGGCTGAGGATTATGAAGCCCTGACTGGGATGGCTCCATTTGTTTTACTTTTTCCAGGAGTGTTTTTGCAGCATTAAAGCCCGGAGTGTCTGAGATCTAGAACAATGCACGGACTCATCTTTGTTTTAACTGGGTTGTAGGGAGCTCCTGTTTCTCCTCTTGTCCATGTAAATGTTTTATGAAGTGAGTTTAAAGTCAATAAACGCTTCCTGTTTAACGTCTGCCTCGCTGCCTTATGAAAGATGCTTTATAAAAACATCAGGGCTCTCACCCAGCACGGGGCTTATCTCTGGTTCCCTGCTAAGCATGATATCAGAACTCATCTAGGAGGACAAAACAAAAATCCTGATTTAAAAAGAAAATAAACTCGTGTCTTCCTCTTAATGATGCTGCACTGATTATGCAGTAACACAGCATATTGAAATTGCTCTGAAATTGGATTTTTGGAGCCAGCTGAGCTTCAAATCCTGATGGGAAGGCTCACGGGGAAAGCTGGCCTGCACTGAGAGCCCAGCTTGTTGCTTTCTTGCTGCTTTTTTTTCTTTTTCAGTGTGACAAATGAAATTTGAATAATTGCTGTGTAAACCGAGAGCGGTTGTTGAATCTAAGAGGGCTGAGAAATGTGCGCTCTTCGGCTTTGCTCCGCTGCCGGTGTTGACTCACGGTGATCGTGGCTGGAATCTTAACCCCGTGCACTGGGACAGGCATTTCTCTGATACAATAAAAGGCAGGCAGGTCCCTGGGTCTGCGTGACTTTGCAAAGTCGCAGCTGGCACAGACAAATTGGGCACAGGCTCGCGGTTGGCAAGGCTGATGTGGGCAAGAGCTTGGTGCTGCCGGCGTCTGCCTGGGCTTGGCCAAGGCAGTCCTAGGCCAAAGGTGGGTGCAGATAAAAGATAAAAGTGACTGGTGTGATGCAGCTCCAACCTTGTCTTTGCTCTTCCTACGCTGGCAGGTACTGGGGTTTGCTTGCTCTTTATTTGTACAGATATTTTTGTTTCCTCTCGTTCCCACGTCTCTGCGCTGCTTTCCTTCCTTTAGTGAGGGGAATGGCCCCTGGGGGAGATGTTGTTGAAACTCCTGCTCTGTTCCATCAGGTGAAACATCACCTGAAGAGTGCAGCTAAGTGTGATGTAAGGAAAATGACTTGGTGAGGGAAAACACTGATTTGATTTTCTTTTATGGCTGTGTGTACATCTAAATCGTATCTTAACAAGACTGGGATTATTTTCAAACTGCCTGATCCTCTGGAAGAAGTTCCATGACATGAATAGTGCAGGAGCTGGTTTGTTCTTCCTTAGCCTTCACCAGGAGAAAAAACACTGAGCTGTAGATAAGCTGCTCGTCAGACCCATGTGGGGCTGAAGGAAGCATCAGTTTGCAGAGAAAAAGGAAAAATTTTCCCTGCTTTTTTTTGTCTTTCTGAGGAGTGGCTTAGCCCTGATTGCAAATTGCAGGATCTCTGATGTGGAACAACTCGAATCGGAATTGTGTTAGTAGAATAAAAAGAAATCTGAGAAGTTTTTGTTATCAAGGGGCTTGCTGAGCTTTGGGAGCCTTCGAGTAGGTGACACACTGAGCTGTGCAGCCACAGAACACCTGAACCCTGTGTGCTAAAGGTGTCTGGGGGAAGGGAGTTTGGAAATTGGGAGCTTTTCCTGCATGTGCTTGGTGCAGCTGCTCTGTTCTGGGCAGCCTCAGTTCTGATTTCCAGGACTGCTGCACCAGGGGCTGTCTCTGCTCTGCAATTCAGTGATTTGAACTTGATTTGCATCTTCACATACAACAGCTTC
The DNA here is from genome assembly GCA_013390105.1 of Tichodroma muraria. Lineage (NCBI taxonomy): Eukaryota > Metazoa > Chordata > Aves > Passeriformes > Sittidae > Tichodroma > Tichodroma muraria. The sequence goes on from WAAG01093404.1 coordinate 84,180, forward strand.
ACAGCTGCCTGTAGCCCAGATTCCTCTCATGGGTTTAGTAACTTTAAAAATCAGGTTTATTCTTCCCCTAGACTCTTTCACTTTCTCCTCAAGCTTGGAAACTGCCACCAAACCTCCTGTGCTCCTTTACCAGATGGGACTGCTGAAGGAGTTTTGCTTGAAAAGTTCACTTAGGGCAAAACCTCATTCTCTGATTTTTTAATTTTTTTTTCCCCCCGACTGCTCCTCCAGTAAACAACTGCTTTGGACATGACTTTTCCTTTCCAGGAGAGTCCCTGCTGTTCCATTACAATGATTGCTCTGACGAGACTTTGCAGGTAATGAGTGACCTTTGTGTTTTGCCCCATGCAGCAAAGACTGAGTGGAGATGAGTTTAACAAGGAGCCCTTGGCACAGGTGCTGGTTTATTGCTTTAAAACCCTTTTTTGTGCTTTTATTGTTAGAATTAAAGGACCGGCTTCAGATTAAGGACAGATTCTGGATCAGCTGTGTTTTATAAAAGGGAGCAAGCTGTGAATGGAGAGGCAGCAGAGCTCGTGGAGATGGAGCTGTGGGGATGCTGCTGCGGTGTGTCCGCGGCTGTTTTCTGGCTTGTGCACACCTGGACTTGGATCAGGCTGGGATCTCTCATTTCACAGGGTATCTGCTCGATATCCTGCCTCCCAAATCAGTGGAGATGGCTCCCTGTCTCTGACGTGCCCACGAGGGAGGCTGGGGACAGGAGGCGCTGACAGCACTCCCAGCCCTCGCCAGGGTGGTTGTGTGCAGCCACGGTGAGGCTGAAAAAACAGGATCTGACACCCATTTGGACGTGGTGAGGTCACAGCGACAGCAGAGACACCTCATTTCACAACTCCCCTCGAATCCCTCCCAGTCTGAAGGAGCTGGGATGTGATAGCTGCAGCCTGGAAGGGACTGGCTGCTCTTGGGTGGCTCTGGGGCACATACAATCTGCTGGTGGTGTTGGAAATGTCTTGTGTGACACTGGAGGAACGTCTTGGCCCCTTTCCCACCTGGAAGAGGGACTCGAGATGATGTTCCTAATGCTTGGAGTGGCTGGGGAGCCCTTCCCTGACGCCTGCAGGTGATAAGATCTTCTAGGGAGGCTCCGGGAGCCCTGCAGTGAGTCCCAGCTCCTGCTGGCATCCAGCTTCCCATGGCAGGGCTCTAAACTTAATGCCCCAGAGAGCAGCTGAGAGCAGCTCCAGGACAGAAAGCAAGCCACAGTCTAGCCTTGGTTAACACTTTTTGTGTTTCATGTCTGTGTTCAGCAATTCGGCTGCTGCTTGGGAGCTTTGATGTGAAGCCACGATGCTCCCAGGGGTGACCATGCCCATCCTCAGGGAGCAGCTCTGTTCCTGCCTGGGAAGGCTGCTGGAATCCCAGCTGGATGTTTTTGGTTTTGGGGAGGGCTGCTGTTACCTTGTCAGCGCTGCTGAGCTCGGCGGCTGTGGGCTCTGTGAAATGCAGGTCACCAAGAGACAGCACGAAGGGAAATGCAGACTCAGGGGCTGCTCCACCTTTGAGAGACCTGTCTGGTTTCCATCAGGGGACCGGGGGCTCTCTTTGAAATCTCTGTCGCTTGTTAAAAGCCCCGGGGTGAAGTGGGGGGTTCCTGGTGGGAAAACCACAGTCGTGACAGCAGTAGGAGAGTGAATGTCCTGCGAAGATGCCTTGGATAACGCGTGGAATGGGGCAGGGAAAGCTGCTCAAATCCTTGCTGAGTCTTTTCAGGAAGCCCCTGGATGCAGTCAGCCTGTCTGCCTTGGCTTCAGGTATTTGGGTGGGCAAACAGCATTGTTTGGTATCAGTGGTTCCTGCTCACCTATCCCCAAAGTAACCTGGGGTGCCGTGTCCAGCTCTGGGATCCCCAGCATCAGGAGGAACTGGAGCTGCTGGAGCAAATCCAGAGGAGTCCAGGAAATGCTCCAAGGGCTGGAGCCCCTCTGCTCTGGAGCCAGGCTGGGACAGCTGGGAGTGCTCACCTGGAGAAGGGAAGGCTCCAGGGAGAGCTCAGAGCCCTTCCAGGGCCTGGAGGGGCTCCAGGAGAGCTGGAGAGGGACTGGGGACAAGGGATGGAGGGACAGGACACAGGGAATGGCTTCCCACTGCCAGAGGGCAGGGACAGATGGGATATTGGGAAGGAATCTTTCTCTGTGAGGGTGGGGAGGCCCTGGCACAGGTTGTCCAGAGAAGCTGTGGCTGCCCCTGGATCCCTGGAAGTGCCCAAGGCCAGGCTGGACGGGGCTTGGATCAGCTGGGGCAGTGGAAGGTGTCCCTGCCCATGGCAGGGGGTGGAATGAGATTGGAAGGGAATGGATTGGAATGAGGTGGAAAGGAAAAGGACTTTGAGGTCCCTTTCAACCCAGACTGTTGACTCTATGCTGTGCCAGACTAACCAGTGCTTCTTGGAATCTCCTGTCTTGCAATGTCTGTTGTAAACAAATTTGCATCCTGGAGTGAAAAAAAAAACAACCAACCAACAACAATCCAAAACCAACCAGCTAAAACAAAAAAACCCCCCACAACAACCCAAACGAAACAAAACCCGCAACTCAAACCACAAACTCAAATCTCAAGAAACTACTTCATAACTTGGCCATGTTCTCTGCAAATGGACTGGATTTTTTTTTCCCTGAGCTCTCCTGGCAGATTTTGTATTGTCTGCCTCTGATCTCTATCTCCTGGCAGGCAAGGCAGCATGTCCTTTGATTTGACAGCATTTAGAAACAAAATCTAAAAGGAAAGCTTGTGATCTGCAGCTGTCAGAAATGCCACTTGCTCCAAGGATGAGTGCTTGGAAGCAGGGAATCTGTTATGGAAGGGATGTGTGTGTGCTGGGACTGTCTGTAGCCCTCCTAAGAGAGAGGTTAAAATACATGAGTGAGATAAAACAGAGGGGTTTGGCAGTAGTTTTTAGATACATACAAAATTTATATATTTATTTAATTTTATTTATATATCTAAAAATTTCTACCAAAGCCTTGCCAAACCCCTCTGTTTTACCTTATGCTACATGGCTGAAAGGAAATATATATTTCTATATATCTGCTTTCCCTGTGGAACCAGATGCTGGTAAAAGGCTGGGAGTGGGATGTAAATGAAAGTTGTGAGAGAAGAAATGGGAAGAAATCTTTGAGATCTTTGCCTTGGCCATCTTGAAAGATCAAATCACAGCACCAGCATCACTTTGGCCCTCTTTTACCTAGAAGTGCCTGGTTTGGGGTCACTCCAGGTGAATTTCCAGGCCTGTTTTTAAGTTTTTTTTTCTCAGGGCCAGGACCTGTTGTTTGAGCCCACTCTGAGCTGTGAGTCACCGCTGCTTTCAGCAGCAACAATGGCAGAAATGGGCAGCGTTTCTTACAACCTGATTATTCTTAATTTGTGCAGCACTGGAGGAGTCTGGAGCAGGGCTGTGCCTTCCCCGTGTGGCTGTTGTACTGAAGGGAAAGTACTTTCATTCCTTGGGCAAGGAGATTGGAATCTCCCATCAGTAAACAGTTAAATGTGATTCATGGAATAAATTAAGGTGCAAGGGAGGTCTGGGGGTCTCTGGTTCTGCTCCAAGGTGGCTTTTAAAGCAAGGCCAGGTTCCTAAGAGTGAAGGATGGGAGATTCTCCCATCTCACTGGGACCCTGGTCTGGTGCTTGGACTTGGCCAGAAAGAAAGAGAGAAAAACCCTCACGTGATGATGGAATTTGGCATTTCCATTTTTGAGTTCTATTGTCTCTTATTAAGGTTAATAATCTTGCAGCACTGATGAGGTGAGCTCAGTTTCTCTCTTCAGAAATTCCTCGTGCTCTAGATAAAGCAGAACCCAAAGCAGCATAAGATCAGTCAAGAAAGGGTTTAAATTTCGAAGTTGCTCTGAATCTAAAAAGAATGGTGCTGATGCTGCTGGGCCTTGTCTTAAATTCTATGGGTTCTTAAGGGATTGAGGACATAGGGAACAGCTTCCCACTGTCAGAGGGCAGGGCTAGATGGGATACTGGGAAGCAATTTTTCCCTGTGAGGGTGGGGAGGCCCTGGAATGGATTTCCCAGAGAAGCTGTGGCTGCCCCTGGATCCCTGGAAGTGTCCAAGGTCAGGTTGGACATTGGGGCTTGGAGCCACCTGGGCTACTGGAAGGTGTCCCTGCCCATCCAGGGGGCTGGAATGGGACTGATCTTTAAGGTCCTTTCCACCCAAACCATTCCATGACTGAGAGGATCCACGATGAGCAAACCCACAGCTTTGGCTGCTTCCCTGGAACTCGCTGGATCAGAAGTGTCTGATACCAAGATACCTCAAGGATAACAATAGCCATCCCACACCTCAGAACATTCTTTCAATAGATTTAAATATTGGCATTTCCCCAAATAACTCTCTTCCCCCTCTGCTGTAGGAGAGATGACGCTCTTGCTTGTGAGGGAGCTGAGCTGATGCTCAGGCTCATTCTTGCCTTGCTTTAAGGTGATAAACAGAGGGTTTAAGTCCAGAGCAAACAGGCTGGAGCTTGGTATGAGCTCTCAGATTACTCATGATTGAAAGGCTTATAACTTTTATGCACCAGCTGCTGCTTTAGCACTAAAACAACGAGCTTCTGCAGGCAATTACCCTGCTGGCTTTGGAGGCTTTCACCTGCACAGACAGACCAGAGGACTCCTCGGGTGATTTCCTGGATTCCTTTGTATGTGGTCAGGCTCGTTAATGTGGCAACTCTGCCCTGGCCCTCCCTTGTTTCCTAATCTGGTGGTGTCTCTGGCGTGACAGGCACTGATTTCAAGGAGAAGTGTCTGTATCTGATGTGTCATTAGGATTTCAGCAGCGTTATGCAAAAGTTTTGTTCTAGTCCTAACAAGAAGTTTGAAGCCATTTCTGTTAGGGTTTGCTTGTGTTTATTTGCTGTTAGGAAGCCAAACACGTATCCTTGCTCCAGGTCCAGCTCTGCTCTGATGGGAGCAGGCATGGATGTGTTTGGATCCCAAATTGGGTCTGTCTGCCTGTTTTCAGTGGTCGTTCAAAGGGAGCCTGTCAGAGGGGGTTTCTTGCGTGCTGAGGAACACACCCTAGATCAGAACAGCTGGACAAGGCCTCGTCTGTTCAAACTGTCCCAAAGACTATTGTGAGCTGGTTTCTTTTCACCAAGCTAGGTGGCTGAATCACCTGGCTAAATCAGCTAAAGGTAAAGAAGTGGGTGCTGGGCTTTTCCTTTCAGTGTTGCAGAGTTTCTCCCAGTGTTTGTCTGTACTGCTACAGTCCCCAGATTTCCTTTTTCTCCCCATCATGGGTCATGGGTTCAGCTGTAGTTTCCTTCTGCTCCAGAGCACTGCTGCTGGTTCAGTCCCACCAGTACCAACACGTCTGTCTGCTGGTGTTGATGGTGATAGGGATTTGCAGAAAAGTATTGGGTTGGAATCTGGAACAGTCAGAGCCTCCACACATCAACACAAACATGTTTGAAATTGATATCTTTTCATGTCTGCCTATGCAAAGTGATCCTTGGGCTAATACTGGAGACTGTTGGTTTATTAATCTCTGGATTCCTGGATTAATTAATCTGAATTAATCTCTGGATTGATTCTCTGGTGTTTTTGCTGTTAGAGCTTCCCTTCAAATGAGCCATTCTTCCCTTAAACAACATGAGAGTTGGGCTGTTCAGGGCCCATCAGCCCCCCTGGCAGCCTCAACCAAGCCAAGGGAATTAAGGAATGAGTTTTTACTAACAAGCCAGCGTGGGGATGCTGAGCTGGAATGGCTGCTCTGTGTGCACTGCAGGCTTGGGGCTGACAGCTCACTCAGCCTGGGGATGCTTTTCACTAGGAACCGAAATAAAAGCAAGTGTCAGAGTCTTCCTGAGCTGCTGTCATGACTGAACGAGGTGCTTCATCCTCAAAAACGTTCCCCTGGATTTGTGTGTGCCAGGAGCTGGAAGAATCAAAGTTGATGGAGCCCCCAGCACCGCGTGCACGCAGATCTCGTCACTCTGAGATCTCCCGTGGTCTCTGCACTGGGTGTTTGAAGTAGGATAGCAAGGATGGAGGAGGTGTTCCCAGCTGCTTTTCCCCCTGGAGGAGGGTAGGTTTTATGTAATGGTGCCACGTGAGTCCTTCCTGCAGCAACCCAGAGCTGACAGGTGATCCCAAAGCCTTGTACAGGGCTGAAAGGAAAGGGGAATTGCTGACCAGCATTCCTGCTACAGGAGTTTCCTTGCAGTCTAGTGGATGCTGAGGAATCCACCTGGGGTTTGGAACTCAGGGATAAATTTAAGTCATAGAATCATGGAATGGTTTGGGTTGGAAGGGATCTTAAAGATCATCTCGTTCCAACTCCCTTGCCCTATCCCAGGCTGCTCCAAGCCTCATCCAACCTGTCTCCTCCAGGGATGGGGAGACCACAACCTCTCTTCTCAATAAAATACTTGTTTATCCAATGCCAGTCTCAAATACCAGACTGTCCAACTTGGATTATGAAGCCATTTCTACCAAATCTCCCTTCCCCAGTTCCTTGGAATTGGGGAGGGTTGGAAGTCACTCTGCCAAACTCCTTAATTCTGTACAGTTGAGCCTTTATCCTTTGGCTGGAGCATTTCCTGATGAATGATGGGATGTGACAGAAGTGGCAGGACAAGGGGCAATAGGTTCAAGCTGAGAGAAAGTTTAGGTGAGATAAGAGGAAAAGATTCTTCCCTGTGAGGGTGGTGAGGCCCTGGCACAGGGTGCCCACAGAAGCTGTGGCTGCCCCTGGATCCCTGGAAGTGATCAAGGCCAGGTTGGATGAGGCTTGGAGCAACTTGGGACAGTGGAAGGTGTCCCTGTCCACGGCAGGGGGTAGAATGAGATGGGCTTTCAGGTCCCTCCCAGCCCAAACCAGTCTGGGATTTTATGACAGAAGAGCAAAACTGTTCCAGAGTCTGGGGTGGCTGATGTGAGATGGGAATACAATCCCCTAAAAAACTTGTTCACGCTGGCCTTGGAGCATGCAAAGCAGTTGTGTAAGTGTGTTTAAGGATATGGGGTTACAGAGAAAAAGGATGTTTTGGTGGAGTCACAGCCACATTTCTGTTGCTTCAGGAAACCAGGATGCATCCAGGTTGTGTAAGAGCTGAGAGAAAAGGGATGAGCCCAAGACAGACAAATGGAAATCCAGGGACAGGCTGAGCTGAGGGTTGAACCTCCCCCAGTGCTGGTGTTGACTTGTTCCTCAACTTGTTTTCGGTTGGAAAGCCCAGGGATCACCCTAACTGGATGAGACACATTCCCTGCCTTGTTATCATCAGCTTTAGAGCGTGTCCTTTTCACCTTTCTGCTGGTCTTGCTGTTACCTTTAAATCTACAAGAACTGTTTTTAAAGGGATTTGCTGTGCCCAGCAGTTGTTGTAAGGATGATGTAGCAGAGCAAGTGGAAGTTGTTTGACATATTTGGGCCAGAGCTGAGACCACTAACAAGCACTAGGCTTGACAGTGACTGGGAGAAAGGCTGTTCAACCTGCCTCGTACTAGAAGTACAGCTGTCTTAAGCACAGCAGGACTGTGGAATTGCTAATGAGGATTCTGCCCAGGCTGGGGATCCGAAAAATCTCATTTTTATGAAACCAATCCTATTGTAAACAAGTTTGGGTTTTTTTGTCTCAGTAAATAGACACCAAGTGCTGTGGAATTGCAAATGTGAAACTGAACCGTGAGGGGTAACTTTTAGGGGTAGACTCCTGTTCTGCCTTTTTCTCTCCAGGCTTCATTACCTTTCTCTGCAAGCCATAAATTGAATAAAGCAGTGTAATAGATCCATTTCTGCCTCATTTTTAGATGCTCTCATATGCTTTCATTGTACCCTGAACAAGGTATGAAAAACTTTGTGTGTATGGGAAGCTGGAAGGGCAAGAAAAACAAGACAAAAGCATATATTATATGACCTTCTTAAGAGTGTGGGCTGACAAAAGGGGAAAGAAAGGCTGCTGGGGTCAGATCTGAAGTTAACTTTTCCATAATGTGTCCTTCTAGTTGCTTAGACTTCTAACAAGCCTCGAAACACTTGACAAAATTCTTTTGTTTCCAGCTCAAAGGTGAGAGTGAAAAAACTGAAGGAAAAGAGGTGGTGTGGAAGTCTTGGTCCTGAGGAGATTTTGGGCTTTAGAGCTCTGCTCTGCCCCTGATTAGAAGCAGGAGCCCTTGGCTTCCACCAGCAAATGGTGAAGTTCTCAAATACTCCAATCCAGCCCCTGCAGCTACATTAGCAGAGGCTCATTTGAAGCATGAAATGAGCTGAGTGTTACCAGATTCTGTTTGAAGCTCCTGTGAAGAGGATGAGATCAGAGTTCTGACTTTTCCTACAGCCTCTACCCCACAAGCGATAAAGTGCTTGAGACTTGTGCCTGTGGCGCTGATGCAATATTAGAACTGGAGGTGCAACCTCCATCTGCAGGATCTGGGCATCAGATGGGCAGGATTTTAACTGGGGATTTGTGTTTATAACCTTTTTACCCCTTGCTGGTGCACAACTGATTTAAGTCTTAGTACTGTGTAGAACCCCTTGCTAGAGCTGGAGATTGTGGAATGGTTTGGGTTGGAATGGACATGAAAGATCATCCCATTCCACCTGCTGCCGTGGGGAGGGACACCTTCCACAGACCAGGTTGTTCCAAGCCCTGTCCAACCTGGCCTTGGACACTTCCAAGGATGGGAACACTTCCAGGTTGCTTCTTTGTGCACCCTGTGCCAGGGCCTCCCCACCCTCACAGGGAAGGATTTTTTCCCAATATCCCATCTAACCCTGCCCTCTGGCAGTGGGAAACCATTCTCCCTTCTCCTGTCACTCCAGGCCCTTGTAAATAGTCTTTCTCTACCTTTCTTGGAGTCCCTTCATTGGACTGAAAGGCCACAGTTAGGTCACTCCAAAGCCTTCTCTTCTCCAAGCTGGACAATCCCAATTGCCTCAGCCTTCCCTCGCAGCAGGGGTGATCCAGCCCTCAAATGAAGTCCGTGCCCTCCTCTGGACCCAGCCCAACAGGAAATTTCTGGAGCAGATCATTCCTGCGGTGGCAGAACCATCTGCTGTTGCCTGTACCCTGTGCTTTTCCATCCCTGTCCCAAAGCACAAAAAAGCCCTGGATTATCCTCAGTGTCTTGGTTTGAGTGACAGGTGTCTGCTAAGGAAGGCAGGAGCCTCCCTTGGGATGGAGAATGTAAATCCCACCCCTCTGAATTATTATAATATTGAAATTAAGGGGGCTCTCAGGCAAAGATATGGGGATAGGAATAACAGTTTTTTATTAGGAGAATTACAATAAAAATGCAGTAATACAAACAACAAAACCCCTGACAGAGTCAGAACACAACCTGACCCCCTGTGGGTCGGGGTGTTGGTGGCAGTGCCATTAAATGGTGGCTGCAGTCCCCTGGAGTGGCAGATGTGGCTCTGTTGGAGCAGGGATCCTGTAGAAAGGGTGGAGTTTTCTCTGGATCCAGGGGTGGTGTAGATGGGCCTGGTCTTCCTCTGGGAATCCAGTGGAGAAAAGGCTGCTTGGTGTTCCAAATCTCAGATTTTTATCCAGGTAGGAAATGCTTGGCTCCTCCCCCTGTCTGGAGCATCTCCCAATGGGATGATGTGGTTTTATCAGTCATTAGTGAGAATTAATGGCCCATGAGCAGAAGATATCTCTCTGGATGAGGATGGGTTGTGGAAGAGCTGAAGAAAACTGCCCCAGCTGTTTTTTTAACACTGGCCATTGACAGAGGATTGCCCCACCCCCACCCCCACCCGGTTTTCCACAGGTGCTGATGGAATGCACACTCCTGGTTGCATCTTGCACTGAAACCCAAGGCACTCGGATCCAAGGTCAGACAAATGTCGGGTGAGGCTTCACAAACGCCACAGTTTCGGATCCCTTTCCCTCAAGCACAGGGCCCAACACCCAACTTGGTGCCAGATGGTTGAAGGCCACCAAAGCAGCGCTGGGGAACCCAGAAGAATGGAACTAAAGCTGGATGCTTTATGGAGCAATAATTAAACACTGACTGGTGCTCTTCCACTCCCCAAATCAGAAAAACTTGCTAATTCCTGCCTGCTACTGGGAAAGTGCTTCTCTGTGCCTCTGGTGTCGGGGCTGCCCAGCAGCAGGTTTGTGTTTGCAGGGCTGCTGGGCAGATCCTGCTCCTCAAAACAACCTCCAGCAGCAAAGCTCCAGCCTCTGACTGCAAAGAGCTTTTCCAGAGCTGGATGCGACACACAAAGTAGACTTTGGTAAATGGCTCTTGTGACTGCTGGTGAAAGGAGGATCCACGCATCCTATAGAATGTTGGATGGGGCTTGAGAAACCTGGTTCAGTGGAAAATAGTCCCTGATGATGGCAGGGGTTTGGAAGCAGATGATCTTTAGGGTCCTTTCCAACCCAACCCAGTCCGTGATTTTGTGCTTTATGTTGGAGTCAGTGGAGGACTTCTTGGCACCTTTGTCTTGATGTCATCCCTTTGTGTTCCCAACCTGCTGCTCTGGCCCTGTTGCCTTTAAACCTGGGTTTTGAATCATCTCCAGTCACCAATTTTCCTGGCGTCTCCCCTGCTGCTGCACATTTCCTTGACTTTTTCACTGCCTCCTGTTCATTACCTCCTGCTTGCCCCATACCTGCTTCCAATTTTCCTCAGCAAAGCCAAAACCCTCGAGTTTTAAATCCTGAACTCTAAGGGCTGTTGAGCATATGCAATTTAGTTGCTTTTTCTCCTCCTCTCAAAACGCTTATAATTTGCCTGGATTTTTGGCGATGACAAAAATGAAATTTGACACAAAAAGCTTGTCCCTTGCTCATTAAAGCCCTTGTTCTAAATCATGGGTCCAAGGCTTTAAGAAAAAAAATGGAAAAAGCCACCAGAAATTGAACAAAACAATGTGTTTATTCCCATGCTGCTTTCTGAGAAGCAGTTGGATTCACATGTTCCAAGAGAACTGTGCCCCAGGCAGACCCAGCCTAGCATGCAAACTCCTACCCTGAACAGCCAGGGCTTGATGAATTTATAACCAACTGAAAGCAGAGCTGGGGAGACTCAGGCAGCCATGATAACCCTGCCTGGAGATGCACTCTTGGAAGGAAGGTTATCTCTTAAAAAAGAGTCTTAAAAAATAATTCAAGTCCTGCTGAGCTGCCATAAGGATGTGAAGGATGGAATTCAGGCTTGCCACGCTCCAGACCTCCCCAGACCCTACAAAATCCCGTTTAAACATCCCAGTTGTTCTTGACTCCACCACGACAGCACAAAGGACGAATGGAAGGGATTCTGTGCCTCTCAGGGGTCACGGGCCATGTGGCCCTGCCTCAGCTCCACAGCCAGACCCCGAGAGAACATTGTCTGCTGGAGAACTTCCTCTGCCACGCCACCCTGCTGAAACAGCACGACAGCAGCCCCGGTTCAGCCTCCAAAGGGCTGCCCTCAGCCAACTCTGTCATTAGGACAATGAGGACGACGTATCTCTAAAGCAGTGTGCCTCTTAATAGTTGATTCATTTTTAAGAATGAGTGTGATTCAACAGCTTTTTAAAGGCTTCGTCTCCAGCTGTCTGTATCGTAAGGAATAAGCCTGGTGTTGATCTGGTGGTTCTTTAAATGGAAGGCTGGAGTTGGCCGAGCTCAGTGTTTTGAGTGAGGTTTTATCAAGCCTGGGCTCTCAAGACTTGCTCCTTGGCCTCTCTGCCACCAGCAGTCTCAGAGTGTCCCTCTGACCCACTCCAGCGAGTGCCTTGCCATGGAGATGTTTCCTGTGAGAGGTTAGTGGTGATTTCCAGTCTGGCAGGGGTCTGTGAGCTCTGGGACAGCCAGCACAAGTGTGTGAATTAGCCTGTTGGAAGAGGGCTCTGTTCTCCCAGTTTTGGGGGTTTGGAGTAGAAAAAGACATGCAGAGTGTTATGTTTTTGGTTTTTTTCCTCCTGCCTGGCTGCTCAGGTTATGGTCTGTTGCATGAGGCTTCACAGTGGGCTTTGATAGTTTTTGAAGGGTTCTACACGGTGTTAGCAGCCTCCAAGAGAGCTGGGGAGAGACTTTTACAAGGGCATGGAGTGACAGGACCAGAGGGAATGGCTTTAAGTGAAGGGAAAGTAGGTTTGTGTTGGATACGAGGAGAAATTCTTTGCTATGAGGCCCTGGCACAGGTTGCCCTGAGGGTTTGTGGACTCCTGGAAGTGTTCAAGACCAGGCTGGATGGGCTGGTGAGAGGTGTCCCTGCCCATGGGTTGGAACTAGACAGTCTCTAAGGTCCTTTCCAACCCAAGCCATTCTGTGACTGATTTTTTTTCATGGGTTTGGCCATGATTTGTGTAAGGGCCGCAGAATTTTTGTAGTTTCTGCAGTCCAAAAGCCCCACAAGCACTGGAGGATCCTTGCCATCCTTCATCCTGGATGGGAAACAAGGAAGAAATAATTGTGGTGCTCAGCTATGGGTTCCTCTTCTTCCCTTGCTGCCTTTTTAATGCCACATCTCTAATATTGGAATATGAGGAAGCTCTACCCAAGTTTTCTTCTTTGCCAGGGTTTCTGCTCTCCTGTTTCCTCACTAGGAGGTGCTGGCCTGTGAATAATCCTTTCTGAACAGCACCTCTGGATAACTTTTCCTGAATCATGCTGGCTGATCATAGAACCACAGAATATTCTGAGTTGGAAGGATCATCTAGTGACTCCTGGCCCTGTACGGGGCACCATTAATTATTTTGCTTTCCTCTACTGTCCAAATTCCTTATTCTCTTAGCCTTAAAAGCCAGCTGAGTGTTTAATATTCAGCCTGGGATGAACGTGGGTGCCAAGTTTGAGATGAACCCAGTTGACCACCAGCTTCCTCCCCCTCATTCCACCCCACGAGTGGTCACTTCACATTCAAGCCACGCCGGTCGCTGGAAACTTTAAATTGGCATCTTGGGTGGGCTGAATTATCTTCCTGAAGAGTCCTTGAAGGGTCTTGCCTGTAATAATGTTCCTCGGTGCCTGGCGTGGGTGAGCAGCTCTGAACTGCCAGCAGAGCTCCATGGTAACCAGAAATGGCATTAATAAGAAAAATCGCCAGTTCTGCTCAGTCACTCTTATAAAATAGCCCTGCAGCTGGAGGAGCACGTGCCTGGCTCAGGTGTGACACAGGTTCAGGCTGGAGCAGCCACTTCCACCACTTTGGCCTTCCCTGCCTCCCAAGTTTTGGCCTTCCCTAACTCCCTGTTGAATGAGATTCTCTCTGCAGAGCTTCCAGAGTGAGTTTGGAAAGGCCCCAAGAAAGGGCAGGAATGAGCACATCCATGTCGTGGCTGCTCCGGGTATCCCTCACACCTTTGGGACTGGAATTTCTTAAAAAACAAATAAATAAAAAATCCCACTCTGATTTGGATTTCGTCATGACCACCTCTCAAGGGGCTGCTGTTAGTGTGGGATGGAGGAGCCACCAGGACAAAAGATAAGAAAATGGTATTTCCTCAAAGCCACAGTATTTCCATTTGCCATTAGAGGCTGGTGATAGCTGGCAAGGGTTAGTCAGACTTATTTTTAACTTTTTTTTAATCTGCTTTCAAAGTACTGACAGGGTATCCTGTACTCTTGAAGCTGGTTGGTTTTCCAGGTTTTTTTGTTTTGCTGTTACCACTAAAAACCCAGAAAGGCTTCAACTTCTGTGCTGGAAGAGTTGAGTATTTCCCTTACAGACTCCACATGGAGGGGAGGAGATCAGTTCTTGTCTACTGAAAATGCTCTTCAGTGCCTAAAAACTGGCCTGAACTTCAGCTGACCAGACAGTGCAAGAATTTCCTTTCAATCACAGATTTCAGAGAAATTTGGAGCACTTAATTTCTGTCAGCAACAACAGAATTCGGATGCTGATTTTTATTTAATCATTTTGTTCATGCAGAGCAGAGAAACAGTGAACCCAAATGAGGGTAACTCTGAAGCAATAAGTGCTTGTTTCTGACAATTTAAGGTATTTTTTGGTTTGTTTCTGGTAATGAAGATGATCTAGGCTCCCTGGAGAGCTCTGACATGCCACAGTAGTGCTCCTCACCATATCTTATTTGAATGTGTGTGTGACTCCCATCTTGATGATCAGGGGATAAAAACAGCCCAGAGAAGGAATCTCTGCTAGAAAAGCATTTGGAAGTGAGGCCCTTCCTTTGTGAAAAGCTTAAATTATTTTCCCTGCTTTATTATCTTTGATTTTTTTTTTATTTTAACTGGCTTTTTTTCTATGAGTACTTTATGATGACACTTAAATAACACTTTATATCTCAAAAGCACTAAGTGTGCATTAAATCTTGCTGTAACTATTAGGAAATAAGACTTCTGGCTACTGGCAAAAAAATGAATGTGATGCTTTTTGGTATTTGAGTCATTTATCACCAAAAATAGTACAAGATGGAGGTCTGGCAGGGAGTTAATGCAGCCCAAGTGTGACACAGAGATCCAGGAAGGAGACCAATCCAGGCAGGCACAGGAAGGTTGGGATGTTGAGCACTAATTCCCCCAGGCAGGTTTCTATTAACACCACTGTTCCTTGAGTAATTTTCAGCTGGAGCTTTTGCCCCACTCATCTCTGTGGGTATATTAAATAGTACACGGTGTACCAGAGGCTGAGAGATGTTTTGTAGGGATCCTTCCCCAGCAGATCAGAGTTTGTAGCCAGAATTAGCAAAATACAAAGATAGATACAAGTTCCGTGAGGGTGATATCAGTCTTGCTCAAGTTGGTTTTAAATAAGCAAAAAGGGTGAGCTGTTTTTTTAGCAAACCTGCTTTGGTAGAGGGGAAAAAGAGGTTTCCTTAAACTCCATCCTCAGCGCTGTGCATTTGTGGGTGACAGCTCCTTCCTCCTGAAGGAAGGAAAGTCTGGGTACTAATTCTGTGATTGCACATCTTGTGTTTGTTTTGTCTTCACTGCCATGACTTTACCCCCTTTCCTCAGCTGATACTGATGCCTTGTTAGCTTGGTTAATCCCTTTTCTCTCTTTGAAAACACTGGATTTTTCAGCTGCTCTACCAGGCTGAGAACCAGGTTCATCATTAATTCCTCGTGTGGATGCTTTACCCATCTCAAGTCCTCCTCATTCCCATGGATGTATTTTTGTGGAGGTTCTTTAGTCCTGTGAGTCCCTCTGCTTTTTCCTCCAGTTGTTATTAGCTGGGAGTAGGATTTCAGCTCTTTCCATGCTGACAGACACATCAGTAGGTTGTCACTTCCCTGCAGAGCTAAAAATCTGCCTCTGAAGCGTGGAGCTGACTTTCAACCTCAGCTTGGCATGGTTTAATCTTAACCTGGTGCACTCTGCATCACCAAATGCCCCCCAACCCTCCTGTTCAGCTCTTCCAGGGTGCCCTGTGGGCCATAAATTTCCCATATTTTACTCCTAAGAGATCTTTTTGCCCTCTCCAGTTTCTACCTTGTAGGGGGTGGATTGTTTATTTATCCAGATTATTTTTTTTTTTATATATATACAGACATCTCTTTATGGTGTCTTCTTCTGGCTATAGAAACACCTGAGAGGCTTTTTAATTATAATGTACTTGATGTGATCTAGCTGCTTTAGGAGCTGGGATAATATTTGTCAGGAATAGCTGCCCCTGAAAACAGAGCAGTTGAAAGCTGAGGCTTTTAGGAAAACCCAATTTCTTAGAAACAGGAGTAGCTTTGCTTTCACCTGAAAAAAGGCAATAGGTGAGGGCTCTGCAAATCCATCAGTGTGTGCACAGAGCAGCAAGAAACCAAATGCCTCAATCTTATCCCAGGATTCTGGAATGGTTTGGGTTGGAAAGGACCTTAAAAATCATCCAGTGCCACCTCCTGCCATGGGCAGGGACACCTCCCACTGTCCCAGGTTTCTCCAAGCCCTGTCCAACCTGGCCTTGGACACTTCCAGGTATCCAGGGGCAGCCACAGCCTCTCTGGGCACCCTGTGCCAGGGCCTCCCTACCCTCCCAGGGAAGAATTTCTTCCCAATTTCCAATCTAAACCTTTCTTCCTTCAGTATAAGGCCACTCCTCCTTGTCCTATAATTCCAGGCCCTTGTCCCCAGTCCCTCTCCAGCTCTCCTGGAGCTCCTCTAGGCCCTGGAAGGCTGCAGCAAGTTCTCCCTGGAGCCTCCTCCAGCCCTGTGGTTGTCATCCCGTGCCCCACGAGCAGTTTGGTGGACCCTGACGTGTTGATGCTGGAGCGCTGCCTCCTGTCAGGGATGGGGGAAGGTGTGATGCAGGCACTGCCTGGAGCAGAGCAGAGGCTCTTGTTGGAGAAAAGGTCTGTGAGTGCAGCCCTGACCTTGCCTGCAAGTTCACAGGCAGATAAAAACGAGCTGGAGAGCGTTCAGATGTCACGAGCACGCCAGGGCCGCTGGGTCTCTCCAAGCTCTGCAGATGAGGGAATGTGGCAGTGACATGTTTTTGGAGGAGTCTGAAAGGACAGGCCGGTTTGATATTTAAATCTGCATCCGGGGAGGCGGCAGAGCTGTGTGTCTTGGAGGAGAATGTGAGTTTATTTGCTTGGATGAGTGCTCGGCCACCACTTGTAGCATGAAATGGGAATTTGGAGAGCAGCTCTCAGAACGGCTCCAGTGACTGCGGGCAGATGTGGGGTGGGGCTGGTGCTTATTTCATCAGCTCTGAGTTGAAATGTTCAATATAGGAACCCAGCTCTGCCTGCACACCTCCTGTGGCTCCCCCCCCAGGGCCTTTGGCTGCTGAACCCCTACTTAAATGCAGCTTTTGCTTGTACTCACAAGGTTGGTGTGAAGGAACTGAGGGCAATCTTGAAAAAGGTGTCCTGGAGAGCAGTGCTGAGCGTTTGGCCTCGCTTTTCACTTCTGAGGGGTCTGGTGGGGATTTTGAAGCACGAGGTGCTTCTTGAGCGACTAAAATCCCAGACTGTTGGTTTTTATTTTAACTCCATAGTGTGAGAAGGAACAACTTTGTACGAGTCACCCAGCAGCTCCTCCTGAGGTGACAGGGTCTGACACAAGGCTGGACAGGGCAGCTTCAAATACATCTGCAACACGATTTCAGATAAATAATTCTATATACGTGTGATTTTTAGATGCACCTACAGTCAAACCAAGAGCCAAGCTGGCAGTGACAGCTTCAAAATTAATCTGTGGTGGGTTTTGTTGCTTTTTCTTTTGGTGTGTGTGTGCTGTCTTACTATGAATAAATATAAACAGTCTTCTCCATCCAAGTGCTAGCAAAAGCAGAGCAGGGGTTTAAAAAAGTTAACACCCACCCTGTTTTGCCTGAAAACCTCTTAGAAAATAAATGGTGCAGCGTGATAGACTGAACTATTTACAAGTCTACTTTCACTGCTGATGAGAGTGGATGGGAAGGAAAAAAAACCATGCTTAACGCCTCTGGTGTCCCGTTGACTTCTGCACAAGCTGTGAGTACCTGGAGCACTCCAGGTGCAGGTCCGTGGCTACCCTTAAAATGAGAATATTGATGTCTACCAGCTCTTCTGTCTGCCTAAAACAAGCTCTGTGACTCCCTGGTGGTCTCACCAAGGTCTCCATAAGGCTGGGTTTAGGAGTGTGAAGGTAAAATCATTGCTGTGGTCACTCATCTCTGAGGTAATGCTTCCAAAATCAGGAATTAGGCCTGCTCCTGAAGTTCAGTTTTCAGGGAATGAGGTGTTAGTAAGGCTTGTGTTAAATGACCATAACAATTTAGTACCTGCTTATATTAACAGACCTTGATATGGCCACACTGGTATCATCTGAACACTTAAAATTTTATTTGACTGAAGGACCCCCTCAGGGCAAGGCTGTATCTCCACTACAGAGCCCTCAAAATAACCTCTCAGGCCTCTGAAATTCCCTTTGCAGCAAGAATCTGCTGACCAAAACCAGCCTGATCCACTTCAGCGACACTGGGGGAAGGTCCCGTGTGACACTTGGGGCTTTCCTCTTGGATAATGCTCATGGATTTCTGACAGGAGAGTGGAGCCAGGTGGGGTCAGGCTCTCCTCCCAGGGAACAAGGGACAGGATGAGAGGAAATGGCCTCAAGTTGTGCCAGGGGAGGTTCAGGTTGGATATTATGGAAAAATTTCCTCTCTGAAAGGGTTGTCCAGGACAGTGTTGGAGTCACCAGTGCCAGAGGGATTTAACAGGTGTATGAATTTTCCACAGCAGGGCATTCCCTTCATGGGTTTAACAGGGATAAGGTGTCTGTGGTTGCCACATCTCGATGGGCCTTCAGTTAATTAATTAATGCCCCTGGATGATCTGGCCTCAAACATTCCTTCCATCTTCTCTGGCCCTGGTGCTTCTTTCCAACCAAACGAACTTGGAGCTGAAATGCAGAACAACTCTTTGAAATTAAAGCTTCTGAAGTTTAAAGCGCTGCAAAAGCCATGCTGGATTGCAAGACAGGTCTGTGTCTGCAATTCCCCTCTAAGAATGCTCCCATGTGAGTAATTTCTGCCTATTAAAAATCTAAAATTAACCCCTGGGATAACACCCCGTGTTACAACTGCAGAACAAATTCATCTCCTTCTGAGGCACTGAGTGTTTTAATCCCTGTGGACACTCCCTCGTGACACATCTTGGCAATTTATAGCAGATCTGAGTTTTTTAAACTTGGGCTCAGGCAGCTCTTTCTGGCTAAAAAGTCCAGTTTCACACCTGACAGGCTTTTAACTGGGGGTGTGTGAAAACAATCTCGGACTTATCCCTCCACAGTCCAACCAGGCAGGAGTTCGGGACCACTCCAGAGGGTTTTTAGTGATCCTGTGATCCTGGCTGGGGGTTTGGTGGCCAAGTGGCCTTCGAGGCTGAGGGTGGTGTGGGGGTGGCACGAGAAGGGGGTCGTGACAATGATGTGTGAGGTTGGGGAGGGCCCCAAGGGCTCAAATCGTGTGTGTGTCCCCTCACAGGAGGCTTTGCTGTGAAACAAAAGACGGCAGGGGCAAGGCCCAGGGGAGCGCTGGCAGGGCTGAGAGGAGCAGAACCGCACGGACCCTACGGTCCAAGGCTGCACTTGACGGTCTGGGAGGTCTTTTCCAGAGTAAAAATGCTTCCCCGTGCCTGTTCTGGACGTCGTTTTGTTGGCCTGGTGGTGGTGTGGTGGTCGAGGTCCCTCCTCTGGAGGCTGTACAAACCCTCTGCCCCCAGAAACGCCTCTGGGCGCGGAGGTGCCCACGCCGGGAGATGTCTGCTCTCCAGAAAGCTCTTCCAGGAGGAAAAGCAGAACCCTACAGCCCAGTCCAGCTCAAGATGTGCAGGACAGGAGTCCCACAGTGCGGGACAAAGCAGGCCCTGCTGTGCTGTGTGTCCTGCTGGGGCTCCCTTTCTTGTGCAGGGACCTCCCCGTGCCCCTCCTGGGGCTCCCTCCTTTGTGGGGAAGAGTTAAGTTGTTAAGTTTGCAGCACCAACCCAGCCTGGCTGAGCAGAACGAGTGCCTTCAGCACACCATAAACCCCGTTTGCTAAGTGCTGGCTTTCTCAGTGGTTTCACAGAGTGGCCCTCCCTGAAGAGAAACTCTTATTCCTCCCTGGGAGTCTCTTTGGTGTAGCAAAGCCCATTCTGACAAATTCAACATGTTTGAGTTTGATGATTTGACCTTGCTGCAAAGTGCACTGAAGTGCAGCTACCTCCTGGAAATGACCTTGGTCACTGTCTTGGTGTTGGTCACCCCTGAGGAAGGGTCTGTGTGCCAGCATGGAGTGGGCAGGGGGATGTGAAATGTGCCCAGGGTCCCTGCCCCTTGTCCCCTCAGGTCACCTCTGCCTCGGTGCCCTGTGTTTGCTGCTGATGGGCACCACTGGCCCTGGATTTTGGGGTTCCTCAGGATTCCTGGGGGGATGGCAGGGGTCCCCCATGCCCAGGATCCCCATCCCCTTGCAGGCCAGCTCTCCCTGAGGGTCCCAGGGGATCCTGAGTGTCCCACATGTCTTGATCCTCTCTCAGGATTAAAAAAAGTTAACACCCACCCTGTTTTGCCCGAAAACCTCTTAGAAAATAAATGGTGCTGCGTGATAGACTGAACTATTTACAAGTCTGCTTTCACTGCTGATGAGAGTGGATGGGAAGAAAAAAAAACCATGCTTAACGCCTCTGGTGTCCCGTTGACTTCTGCACAAGCTGTGAGTACCTGGAGCACTCCAGGTGCAGGTCCGTGGCTACCCTTAAAATGAGAATATTGATGTCTACCAGCTCTTCTGTCTGCCTAAAACAAGCTCTGTGACTCCCTGGTGGTCTCACCAAGGTCTCCATAAGGCTGGGTTTAGGAGTGTGAAGGTAAAATCATTGCTGTGGTCACTCATCTCTGAGGCAATGCTTCCAAAATCAGGAGTTAGGTCTGCTCCTGAGGTTCAGTTTTTAGGGAATGGGGTGTTAGTAAGGCTCTCCAGGCCTCTGCACCCTGAGCTCCCTGTGGGTCCCTAGAGGGGTTCCAGTGGTCCCACCTGCCCAGGGTCCCTGTGTCCTTATTCCAGCTGTGCCAGGGTCTCCTTCCCTCTATCCCAGGGTCACAGGACAATAGAAATTGTCACTAATAAAGTGAGGGAGCAAAGCAGGCTGAGTGTTGGTTCCTACCACTACAAAGAGCCACTCTTGGGTTGCCCGAGAGCCTTCTGGTTTCCCTTCGAGGACCACAGCAAGAGGAAAATACCCAGGTGGCTTATTTGGCTCCCTCTGGAGAAGTGAAATGCCAAGGCAGGAGGGTGAGGACCCTTCCAGAGGTGAGGCTGTCCCCAGGGCTGGTGCTGTGGCCCTGGTGTCCCTCACTCTTCAAGAGAAGAGGGAAAGACCTGCACTGGGGTTGGGATAGTTGAGGGCTGCAGGGGTGGGTTCCACGAGAAGCTGCTGGAACTTCCCCCACGCCCCATGGAACCAATGCCAGCTGGCTCCAAGGTGGACCCAGCTGAGCCCAGGAAGAAGGGAGGGGTGTGGGGAAGGTGTTTTTAAGATTTGAGTTTACTTCTCCTTGCCCTGCTCTGATTGGATTGGCAATAAATAAAACAAGCTGCCCTGAACTGAGTCTGGTTTTCCCTTGGTTTAACCAGTGAGGGATCTCTGCCTGCCCTGGTCTCGACCTTGAGCCTTTGTTGTGTTTTCTCCGCCTTGTCCTGCTGTGGAGGGCAGTGACAGATCTGCTTTGGCACCCAGTCAGGGTCAGCCCCACCACAAGCCCAAATACCTCCTCCAAGGCCAGCTCAGTGCTGGGATCTGGGGCTGAAGGCTGCAGGAATTGGGGGAAATGTGGAGAGAGATTTTTAACTGAAGATGAATTAGCTGCAGAGACTTTTCTGCAGAGTGCTTCGTTCTGTCTACACCTGCTTAGATTTCTTTGGATCTAGGAAACGCTTGGGGGAAAATTGCCCAGACTGCTTTTTTAGGCACCTTAAAGTCTATTACGGATAGAGAATCTTTCTGCAAGAGAGCAGCTTTAGAGCAGGAATTTGAAAAAGAATTATTGACTATGAGGGTGGGGAGCCCCTGGCACAGGCTGCCCAGAGAAACTGTGGCTGCCCCTGGACCCCTGAAGTGTCCAAGGCCAGGTTGGACAGGGCTTGGAGCAACCTGGGCTAGTGCAAGGTGTCCCTGGGGGGTCTCTAAGGTTCCTTTCAACCGAATTAATTTCATGATTTTGTAATATCCATGTTTAAAAGCAGCAGATGCATTTATTTTGTGCCTAGGGCTCACTTCAGCCCAAAGCCTCGAGAGCAGGCTCTGAGGACCTGCTGCCTGCTCTCCTTGCCAGCTACTTGATTATATCCAAGAATTACATGTGAGCAGAATGTGTTTGTGTTGGGAATATTGTGACACTCCAAACTGACACCCTTAATTGGGATCCGCCTTATAGATAAACTTGCTTTGTGATAAATAACAGCATTTCTTGTGCACGGCCCTTAGCTTCTTTTTATTTTTATTATTCTTCTTTCCCCTCCATCCCCATGAGCCAGGAAGATTAATGGGAATTTGCTGTTCTCAGCTGTAGGTTTCTTCCCTGATGCTCTTGGTAGGGATAGCACCTGTCTGTGGGCAAAAAAGGAATGGGATATGGGGTTTTGGGTTTATCCAAGCAAGGAGGGAGCCCTTGGGAAGAGGAGGAAGAACCATCCAGATGCATTGCTGGGAATGCAGAGAAGTAAGTTTTGCTCCTGTTGTTCCATTCCCCTCTTGAACTTGGCTTTATTTTGTCTCAATCGCCTCCAACCCTTTCCTCTTCGATGCCCAGGAGCTGGGGGAAGCCCTGGGGTGTCTCCTCAGGAGATGCTGAAAGGATGAGCTGCTTTTGGGATGCTCCCAGGTGCCCTTACAGCTTTGTTCCCGCCGCCCCCACACGGCACTGGGATGTCCTGAGATGTGGGGAGTTGTCACAGGCTGGGATGAAGTGCAGGGGTGTCCCCAGATGGGGCTGCCAACACAAACAGCTGCCCTGACCAGGAAGCTGCTGAGTTCCCCTTGGAGCTCACCAGGGATATGGTGGCCCTTTCCTGGATGTTTTTGGAGGATCTGTGCCCCACACCTCTGTATCACTCCTGTGGATCAGTCCAGCCTTGGGCTGCTGCTGTGGAGAAGGATAAAACCACTTCTGGGTTAGGATGAGGTGGTGGAGTGTCCCACGGCCGTGGTCAGGCTCTCCCAGGGGAGATGCTGACAGCAGGACTGGTAACAAGCACTGATTTGGGGTGGTGAGGCTGGAGACAGGGATTGCCATGGGAAATCTGCTCAGCTTGTCCTTTTCTGCTTTCCCTTGGGATGAGAGAGCCTACGGAGCAGATGGAGGGCTTGTCCCAGCATGGGCTGGCTCTTGGTGCCTTGAAAAGTCACAATTGGCGTGATGGGGACACGTCTCATTTTCTATTTTGTCAGAGTGCCGAGTGCCCTGTGGGTCAGATGTGGGCTGTGGGGCAGGGAGTGCAGCTGGGGCTGAGGTTTCTGCCCTGCAGAGCTCCAGGGTGGCTGAAGGAGGAGGTGGAGGGATTTTGGGATACTCTGGATATCTCCAGAGCTCACTGGTCCTGCAGCATGCTCCTGGTTCAGGTACGCAGGCAGCAGCCCAAGCTGGCTGTGCCTGGGATCCCCCCAGCCCTCAGAAGTTTGGACTGGCTGGGAGCTGCTCATGAAAAGTACTTGGAACCCACCCAAAAATTGCTGGTCTTGAACTTAGGGAGAGCTCCCAGCTCTCAGGGATGCAGGTAGAGGAGTTTTGCTTTCCCCTCTTCCTGTGCCAACGAGCCACGTTCCAGGATTGTAATGTTGTTAAGAGGGGGCTTCTGGCAGCCTTGGGGTCTCTTGGATCTTGGGGGCTGCCTGGTCACCCCAGCTGTGGTGTCCCCATCCCATTCCCAGGACTCCCATCCCATCCTGGGAAGGGAAAAGCCACCGTGAGGGCACTGTCTGCTCAGGGCACGTGGAAGTTCTGGCTGGAAAGTGTAGGAATTGTACAGCCTGGAGGGGATTTTTGCTTTTCCTGCCCTGATCCCACCCCACATCAGCCGGTTTTCAGGGATGATTTCTTGGAATTATGCCTCTGTATGTCTCCCTCTGACAGGGAAGCCTTCACCTGCTTCAAAGCACCTCAGCTGCTTCCCCCCAAGCTCCCTGCTCTGTTCTTGTGGGCTGCTCTGCTTTGTGCCTCCTGAAAGAACTCTTCCAGATGGTTGAAATCACTGCAAATCACCTCTCTTTGGAGCAGAGGTGCTGTTGCTTCATCGAGCACCAAACTTTGGGATTTTCTTTCTTTTTTTTGTGCGTGTTAGCCACAAGTATTCTGTTGGGATAATGACTGGATAATTATTTAACCTCTATTGAGTTTTGTGATGCTAATCAACCCTGTCTTCTTTAATCTGTGCTCCAGTGGCGTGACTGGGGCATGATTTACAGGGAGGAGAGTGGCATAAACTTGTGTTATTGAGCCAAATTTGCTTAACCTCCCTGAAATAGCCTGTGAAGGTTGTGTTGCTCCAGGCCACAGCTGATCCTGTTTGTGCTGCTGGAGAGCTGAAGGGCTCTGTATGATCTGATCGCCCTTTGATTTAGGGTTCTCTTGGTTACTGGGAGCGCAGGGAGAAGTTTCTGCCTTACCCAGACAAATCACGAAATACTAAAAATCTCCAAGGTCACAAGGGAGGAGACTGAAGAGTGTGGTCAAAGGCGAGAAAAAACACTTACTATGGAGATCTTTCCCATAAAAATCAAACAAAAGGTAACTGTTTCTGTGACACAATGCAAAGCTGTAGGTCTCCCTGCTGCAGGATTTTCAGAAATGCTGAAATGACCTCAGAGGACGAGTGAGCCCTCCTGTGAGGGGCACATATGCTGTAGGGACCTTTAACTTGAGATCCCTGGCATCCAGACTTGGAGGACACCTTAGGAAGCCCTTCCATAGGCTGGGAAGCTGCAAAAGCTCTTTAATGGACATTTGTTGGTAGTTTTTATCCAGTCCAGGGTTCTGGGCTGGAGCAGATTTATGGATCAGTGGAAGGAGCTGTTCTCAGGCTCTCGAGATGCCCTTTTTCCTCTTCCATACCCATCACCAGTAACTCCCACTGTGTTCAAAGGCTGGCAGCAACAGCGCCCCAGGCTTCTGCTTTCTCTGTGGAACCAAAACCTTCATGGGATGTTTGTTTGGGAATTGTGGCCAGGAACACTCACCCTGGGTGGATGTTGCAAGGAGAGGGGCTGCGCCTTTAGCTGTCTGCATCCTGCTCCTTATGGTTTTCACAGGGCTTGCACAACTCTTCCCTCACAGTTTCTATTTCTTGTTGGTGATCATGACAGAAGAAATGTGCCAGGTGAACCTTTCAGTCTTTCAGACAGTCAGATAATGACCTTGAATCCAGCCAGGATGGTGCTGTCAGCACCTCAGGGTGTTTTGTGTGATGGGGACACTGCCACTCAGTGATTTCAACCTTTTTAATGAGTGAGGCTGGATGCAGCCTGGTGTCCCAACCTCTACCAGATCTGGGCAGGGATGAGCTGGGTATGGGCTGGAATCAACCACAAATTGGGCCAGACCTTCCTGCGCTGCAGGAAGTTCCTTGGGCAAGAAGGGATTAGACTTTGGATTTCTCTAGGGCAGTCAGATCTCACCTTGCTCAGGGTAGAATTTAAATCACTGAATTGTAGAATATTCTGAGTTGGAAGGGGCCCACAAGGATCATCAAAATCCAACTCCTGGCCCAATAATCCCGCCCTGTGCCTGAGAGTGTTGTCCAAATGCTTCTGGAAGCCTCTCAGGCTGTGCCTGAATTGGTTTTGGTATTGGGACAGAACCAGCCTGTCTCTGATAGGACAGAATTCCCTCTCTCCTTCCTCCTGCTGGGGAAAAGAAACCAGGGATGTGATGTCTGGGGAGGGCTGCTTGTGGTGGAATCACACAAAGCTGGGTCACAAACTCAGCTCAAACCCTCAGTGAGGATTTCTTGCTAAAACTACCATGAGCACCTAATTTGTCAGTGTGGAGCAGGAGGGAATATCCCAATCCCAATCCGTTGGGCATTGAATGCCTCCATCCCAGGGAGGTGAGAGAAGACCTGGGGGGATTTGCATCACTCACCCAGTATGACCACAATGAACTTTTGGTGCTCAGTGGTGTTTGTAGCATTGTTTTAGAACATTCTGACTGTGGAAGTTCAGGTGTAGAAAACATGAAAGCGGCCTGGCTAAGCTGGAGGGCAGTCCTGGAGCCAGAAGGTGGCTGGCAATGAACTGCTGTGGTGTTTCAGTCTATAATCAATAAATACTTGTAATGGCAGGCAAACTCTCAATTAAAAAGCTTTGAGAGTGTCTGCTTTGTGTCTCCAGGCTGAAAACAACCGTGCCAGGGCAGCAGCCTCCCCGATTTGCTCCTTCCAAACGCTGCTTTTGTTTGCTCCCCTGTTTCTGACAGCAGTTCAGGGGGTGCCTCAGTGTGATGGGCATAGAAGGAGCTGAAGGGATGGAGTTCATGTCCCCCATGAGCTGGGAGAGGAGGAGTCTTCAGCCAACCTGATCTGTGGGCACAAGGAGATGAAGTAGATGTGAATGCAGCTTCTCACCTAAACATTTTCATGTTTGATTAGAGAAGGACGTTGTAGCTGCTGAATGAGGGATTGGCATGTTTGTGTATAAAGACAAAAATACCAAAAGTTCCAGGCTAGGCTGGATGGGACCTGGAGCACCCTGGGATAGTGGGAGGTGTCCCTGCCCATAGCAGGGTCTGGAACCGGATGAGCTTTAGCGTCCCTTCCAACCCAAACCACAATTCCCTGATACCTGTAGGAGTTTTTGGAAAGGTGGATCAGTGTGTTTGGTCCCTGGGAGGGGATGAAGGTCAGTTTTGGCTGCTCTGGAAAAGGCATCATTGGACCTCTCCTTCCCAAGGCTCAGAGCTGTGTGGAGTGGCAGCAAACTCGATCACTTAAGGATCCTCCTCTGAACAGCATCGTGCAATTGTTGGTGGAATAATATCAACTCTCACCCTAATTTTGGCTGCTTATCTGGTTCCCAGCAGGCTTCAGTGCTCAGAGACAAAATCATCTGAGGCCTGTGCTGTCTTGGTGGAAGCAAATGCTGCAAAGAGAGGAGCTGTTTCTCGCTCTGGAACTAAAACATTTCCGAAATCAAACTGCTGCCCAGCTTATCAGGGTGTAAACACGTTCTCCTGTGGGAACAGGAATTGCAGGCCAGTCTGAGCTGAATCTTGCTGCCTCTCTTCATATCAGTCTGCTGGAGTTTCTCAGGCACTGGAGGGCTGCAGAGGCTTTGAAATGCATTGTTTTTCTCATCTGTTTTCTTCATGGGGGAGGCAGCAAAGACCTTGGACTACCAAGAATGTTTGGTTTCATTCAGAGCTGCTCAGTGGTGGCTGTTACACCAGTGCAAGGGAATGCACTGCTTTTATTCCCTTTCTCAGAAAGCCCCTTGTTTCAGTGGCTCTGGTGCTGAAAGCTCAGAAATTACACTGAGGCTCCTTCCACAAGCCCATCCTTGGGGATATTTCAAACTGGTTGAGCTCTTGGGGATGTTGACCGTCCCCAAAACCAGGAAGGACGGAACGTTGTGACAAAGGAATTGTGCTCCTGACGTGTTTTATTCCGTCCTTGGGTGTAATCTCTTGCCACATCCTGGGACTTGAGGCTGGTGAAAGGGCAGGGCATGTGGGAGCTCCCCAGAGAAGGAAATGACTCTCAAGTTACTCTCTGCTTTAATTTCAGTCATTTCTGCCTATTTTCTCAGGATTTCCAGCCAGGAGCCAGCCTGTCTGTGAGAGAAGCATCTGAATGGATGAGAAGGTGCCAGCACTGTTGTAGGTGGCTCTTTGAAGTCTGCTCATTCTCTTCAGCCTGGACACCCCAAAATACAGCCTGGAAGAGAAGGACACGAAGCTGGAATCACAGGAGCTGTAATTCCAGCTGAATTCTGCAGAAACAGGAGCTGCAGCCTGGCAGACACAGATCTGTCGTGGTGGACAGCTCTGAACTGCAGCTCTCAGAGTGGCAAATAATGGTTGGGTTTGGTCATTTTGGTGGGTCAAGTTGTTTGTGCTCACTGGGGTAAGAGGCAACAACAGGATTAAAAGATATTAAAAGGTATTTCTAGTTCTGCAGCCTCAGGTGGAGAATGTGGAAAAGGGGAGTATGGATGGGAGTATGGGCTGTCTACAAAAGAAATGCAATATAAATATTATGGAGTCTTGCATCTCTCTGCACGTAGAGATCTTTCCTGTAGCAAGGAAATAATTCTGTATTCTGGCACAGGACTGATGTGAAACACTGAATTCAGAGATAAGAATCACTTGTTTTTCTTCCAGCTCTCCTCTATTAAAAAGGAGTAAAACTCATCAAAGCTCCCTTGTTTTATACATGACAACCTTTGGGGTTTTCTGGTTTGTGCAGGAAGAATGATCTCCTAGGAGATGATGACCAGACTGGTGTTTAACTGGCTTAATGTTGGAAAACTTCCCTGCCAGTGAGTCAAAATTACCTTGCACTGGTCCTTTCCTGTTCCTCTGCCTCATGGCAGTAAAACATGGCAAAAACTCGTGGTCTACTTGGAATTTTTTCATGGAATGGTTTTCTTTGTGAACTTGCCAGTGATTTCAGGCTTCTTACTTTGGGTATCAAATGCTTAAAAGTTTCCCTTTCTTCCATGTAAAGACTGAGAAAGAAGCTACAAACCTTCAGATCCCACTGGGACAGATTTTCCCCGTCCAGAAAGGGCTGCAGAAGGCAGATCTAATCTCTCAGCTGGACTGGATGATCATTGCAGGTCCCTTTTGGCTGGAAACACTCTACCTCAGGAATGGCTTGTCCAGCTGGTTATTCTTTCTTCCCTCCCATGGAAAAGGGGAGGTGTTTGGCTGGAGGAAAAAACCCTCTGCCTTCAGACTCTTTCCTTTGTCACTGTTCAGTGGGAGTCACTAAATTCCTGCTGGCATCAATAGTCTGTGGGATTTAATGCAAAAATATCATTATAAAGATACTGAGCTGCTTCCTAAAGGCATTGAGGGCTTTATTTATCCCCTTCTCCAGGTGTGGGAATGCTGCTGCTGATCCAAGTTAATTTGAAGAACATGTGCTGGGCCATTAGCATTAAAAGAGCTCAGTTTTGGTTAATGTGGCAATAGGGAGAGTAACTCAGTCCCACTGTTGGGTTGTGCTGTTGCATTGGTTTTCCTTAGTTGCTGCTTTGCTCATTTCAGAGTGAAAAATTCCTTTAAATTGCTGTTGGCTTGAAGGGATGGGCTCTCAAACCCGAGACTCTGGGTCTGTGGGGACTCTGTGCTCTTGGTGAACCCGTGGAGGACAAGAGGAATTCTCTTCCTCCACAAGGACCTGGCAGGGGCTGCTGCATTTCTCCCACTCAGCCCTTTGCTGATACCTGCGCTTGACACGTCCCTTGAAATGCCTCTTCTGCCACATCCTCTCACCAAATATCCCATCCTGATCCAGGCTGTTGTCTGGAAGCTCGAGGTGTGAAGCTGTAATGGCTTTATTGGGGTGCTCTGTGCACCCCTGCCCCTCGTGTCCCCTCTGTCCCATTGCTGGGGGATGGTGGCACCTCAAGGAGAGAGAAGCAGGAGGATTTTCCTGCAGCCCAACTTGAGTTCCACGAGCACAATAAACTCTGAATCTGCTTTTGCAGCGAGGGAAACCCTGTTGGGCTTTGAAGCTGCTTGGGGAACTTGAGGGGCTTTTTCTTTTTTTTCCCCCCCTGTTCTTACGAGTTTGCTGCCAGCAATTGTATGTGCTCAGTGAGATGAAAGTCACCATGCCCAAGTGTGAAGAATCTTCACAACCACATCCCAGAATCTGATCCATTTTTGTATTAAAAGTGGGAGTATTAGCTTGTCTGGAAGCTGTTCCAGTTGCTCACAACTTCTCTGTGCTGCAAGTCCTCGTGAACCTGCTGCTGAGTCAGTAAAAATCTGCTTTTTTTTTTTTTGCCTGGAAAATGGTCTTCATTAGGTTTGGTTTTGTTTCTGCTGCTTCCCGGGTGTATCTGCCTGGTGTGAAGCTGCACTGCTGCCTGGTGCCCTCCTCTTCCTCGTCATGAAGGTTTCAGGTAAACATTTATGCCTGTGGATGCGTGTGATTTAACTGGATGAATTAGTCAAGGGGCTCTGCATAGCTGGGGTTTAAGGTTACTCCTCATTACATCTTGAGAAGCTGCTGATTGTCCCTGGTTTTTATCTGCTGCTTTCCGTTGTGTAATTCTTTATTGCGCTGTTACATGACATCATCTGGATCTGCTGCTCTGTGCTTTGGGCTTCAGAACGTGTTCAGCTGGGTCTTGGGCAAGGAGCAGAATTTATTACTAAATCCATTAGAGTTCTGAAAATAAATAAACACCGTGCTGAATTCCTTATCACCAGCACGTTGCCTCCAGCAGCAGTGAAAATATTCACATCGAGTCGCCGCTGACTGCCCGAGAGGGGCTGGGGTTGCCAGTGCCTGGAGTGACTGAGGGTTTTTTCCTTTAAATTGTGCTCTTGCACAAAAAAAAAAAGCAAAAAAAAAAAAAAAGGGTGGCAAG